>JAVHNF010055173.1:0-13813 GCA_034783455.1 Micropsitta finschii
AGGGCTCGTGTGGGGCTTTGCTCTCCTTGGCCAGAGCCCCCACCCTGCCTCTGTAGGCAGCTATTTTGCACCTCGAATGGCTACTAAGGGAACTTATGGGATTTGTGTTACTGATGTGGTGTTGTATGGGGTTGGTGTGGCAAGGTTTTGGTAACGGGGGGAGCTCCCTTTTCCAGTGGAGCCAGTGCCAGGCTCTGAGTTGGCCCCACCACTGGTGGTGATGGTGATGGTGCTGTGATAACGCATTTAAGGTGGGGGGAAACACCTGCGCAAGAGCAACCGCAGCGGAGGAATGGGGATATGTGATGGGTACAGCCTGCAGCCCCCAGTGCTGGTGCAGAAGGAGGGGAGGAGGCGCTTCCCCTGCGTTGTTGTATCCAGCTCAATGGGTTATAACACACAACTGCCCCGTCAGTGCTGCTTTCTCTACCACCAAGCCCCCGAGGAGCCTGACCCCACTGCCGAGCCACCTTCCTGGTACTCCTGCTGTGCACAGAGCCAGGAAGCAGGAGCAGTTATGGGGGTTTCAGCGCTGTGGGTTCAGGCCGGTTCCTCCTGCAGGGCCTGGCAGTTACACCGTGGGCACCATGTCCGAGCGCTTCGACTGCTTCTACTGCCGCGACTCCCTGCAAGGGAAGAAGTACGTGCAGAAGGAGGGCCGGCACTGCTGCGTCAAGTGCTTCGACAAGATCTGTGCCAACACCTGCATCGAGTGCAAGAAACCCATCGGGGCTGACTCCAAGGTGAGCAGGAGCAGGGGATGCTGAGGAGCCTCCTCTTTGTTTCCCCGGTTCTGGTCTGGTTCTGTGTCCTCGGGTGAGTCCCCCACCTGATGGGCCATGACCTGGAGCTCTGTAATAGGGGTGCTCACAGCCAAGCTCCTTTCAGGATCGCAGTTCAGCCCTGCAGGCAACCCAGCCTGTACAGGATGCGTAGAAAACCCATCTCTGGGCAAAGCACTTGGGAAGCAAGGGGCTGATCGCTCTCTGTTTGCCAATCATTTACTGCTTCATGCTTATGGCAATGGCAACGTGCACGTGAGCTAGAGGCAATGTGACAACCAGAGGAGCCCACGCTTACAGAACCTCCCGTCTCAAAGCTGTTGGTCTGAAGCATCTTTTGCTACCCTGAAAGCCCACAGTGAATGTGGCTGTTGTTTGGTTCAGGGTCCTTCCCTTAACTGCTTGCAGCTCCAAGCACCGCACGCAGATGTGCTCAGGTGCTGGGGCCGATGGGTTCGGGGCTGCCCAGTGAGTGAGGAGTGCTCATTGCTCCCTGCATGCCTGCTCATTCCAGGAGCTGCACTTCAAGAACCGGTACTGGCACGACACTTGCTTCCGCTGCGTCAAGTGCTACAAGTCCCTGGTGGATGAGCCCTTCATGCTAAGGGAGAACAACAAGGTCTGGTGTGGTGACTGCACCACCAATGAGGATGCACCCAAGTGTAAGGGCTGCTTCAAGCCTATTATTGCAGGTACTGGTGCTGGGATGTGGTGTAACTGCTCCAGGGCAGAACCATGGTGGGCGGTCAAGCTGGGGGGGGGGGCTGCAGCTGGGGGTATGGGCATCAAGGGGGAAGGCTGGAGCACCACAACATGGGCCAAGTTCTCAGTGTTGCTCTCGTTTGTCCATTATATTCAAGCGCTGAAAGGCTGCAATGCAGTTAACGCTCATGTAGGGAGCTCACCTTAGTAATCAGTCTTAAACCACGTGTACCAAAAGCTTTGCTCTGTAAATCAGGGCCTCTTCTCAGGCTCCTGTCTGATAAATATGATAAATGAACCTAGAAGGTACAGAAATTACCAGCTCGTCCCTTGTCCGTGCTACAGTTGAATCCATATGGCCGGGGTCTTGCCTATGGGTACGTCACTGCACGAGGGGGGAGTTTGCCACAAGCCTGAAAGCCCATGTAATGACTTACCTCTGTCTGCTGTAGGAGACCAAAACGTTGAGTACAAGAAGATGGTGTGGCATAAGGACTGTTTCACCTGCAGCCAGTGCAAGAAAGTGATCGGATCCGGGAGCTTCTTCCCCAAGGGTGATGACTTCTACTGCGTCTCCTGCCATGAGAACAAGTTTGCCAAGACCTGTGCTAAATGCAAGAACGTAAGTGCTGCCCCTCTGCAAGGGCAATGCCAGAACTCGCTGTCCCGTGTCTTTAGGATGCCAGGAGAGTAGAACAGGAGGCAGAGGTACCAATGCTGATGTTCCTTCCTTGAGGTACTGGTGCAAGCTAATGGTCCTTGTCCAGTGCACTACTTGAGCAGGGATGGGGCAGCCACAGCTTCTCTGGGCACCCTGTGCCAGCGCCTCAGCACCCTCACAGGGAAGAGCTTCTGCCTAAGAGCTCAGCTCAGTCTCCCCTTGGGCAGGTTCAAGCCATTCCCCTTGGCCTGTCCAAAGCCCCTCTCCAGGTTTCCTGTAGCTCCTTTAGGTATTGGAAGACTGCAGGATTTCAGGGCGCTGTGCTGCATTGTTTAACTTCCATGAAACCCCTTCGGCACCATCTTTCTTCCTCGCTGCTGCCTCTAAACCCATCCCTGCTCTTTACCCCTTAGCCCATCACTTCTGGAGGCCTCACTTACCAGGAACAGCCTTGGCATTCCGAGTGTTTCATTTGCTCCAACTGCAAGAGGCAACTGGGTGGGAAGCGCTTCACGGCTGTAGAGGATGAGTTCTACTGTGTCGAATGCTACAAGGAATGTGTTGCCAAGAAGTGTGCTGGCTGCAAGAACCCTATCACAGGTACGTTGAAGTAAATGCAGCTTGAGAGCAGCGGGGGCTTGAGGTTGACACAGGGATCCCCACAGACCTGCTCACACTAGAAGCAGGTCCAGTATCCCAAGCCCAATCCCAGCAATTCACATGTGATCTAATGCTAAACCGTGCGTTCTTGCTGGATGGAACCCGAGTTCGTACCCGAGCTCTTCACCCTTTGCATGCCTCAACTTTATCTCCTTCAGAACTTCCCCATCTAGAACAGTTCCATCTGTATCAGCCTGGGAACCTTATGTCTCCAAATGCGATGTTTTATTGCCCCAAAGTGCCATTTGCTTCACTTCCCATGTATTTTACAAAGCTCAGCCCTGAAATTGTGGGGTCCCATGAGACTTAGATTCCAGTCTGAGCCCATACCAACCAAGCAGGATGTTCAGCCCAACTGCTCCTTGCTTTATATCTTAATCCTTCCTTCAGCTTGACCATTCCCTGGAGAAAGGATCCAAGGGGAAAAGCTTATTGTAGAAATGAACCCAAATCTTAAGCTACTAAGAGCAGTGACACTGAGCAGCCAACAATGTAGTTCCAGTGCAACTTTGGCTACTGCTTTCGGCACGTAACTACAGGTTGTGAGACTGCAGGAGCATGGCATGCAGTTAGAATGGGAATTGCCGCTCGGTGGGCGATCCCAGCCATGGGAACAGCTACTATCGCCGTCCTATAATTGTTTTCTCTCCTAGCAGGATTTGGAAGAGGCACCAGTGTGGTTAACTACGAAGATGAGTCCTGGCACGATTACTGTTTCAAATGCACAAAGTGTGCCCGTGGCCTGGCCAACAAGCGCTTTGTTCGCCATAACGGAAAGATTTACTGTGCTGAGTGTCCCAAACGACTGTAAGGAGCAGCCTAGAGCACAGTTTAGAGCCCTGCTTTCCAAACCAGGCCTGCGAAAGGAGGTTTTTGCATGTTAAGCATTTAAACTTTTTCCATTTAAGTATAAAAACTGAAGTAGCCTCAAGAGCCTGGGTTTGACTTTTGAAGCTCCTGCAGTATAAAAGCATGAAGCGCTGCAAAGATCTAACCTTGTTTCTAAGTAACTTAGTGTAAAGACTTGAAACGCTGTTAGGTTTAGCACTCCACATACTCCATAACGTGTGTGTGGCTTCAGCTATAACAAAGCTGGTTTTAAAGCTGCCCGCTGAATGTTTAAGCTTGGCACCGGAATGAAGTGGGTTTGACAAGGCATGCAGTTCAGAAACAGAGATGTGAAGGTTGCACCTTGGCTCAGAGATGATGATTATGATGCTTTTACAAGTACATCACATACACGCATTAACACATTACATACATCACATCATTAACAGCAGCTCAATAATGAATCCCTTAGCTTAGCTACTGTAGCAAACTGCAGCACATGTATGGAATGGCTTCACCTTACATATAATGATGTTTTGGCAGTATGATTTAGCTGTAGTTGAGTTTCCATCAACTTGTTAGTCTTGCTTTCTGCATGGTTTGCCCCCAGGTTTTACTCCTCAGCTTTTTTATATCCTTGTTTAAATGAGGCTGTCCAGCTACAATTATTAATTCATTACACAAAGGAAATCTTTCCACCAAAATGCACATGCATTTAAGAAATGCCTTTAAAACAGCTCAGACAACAGTAGCTCTCCTATCAGTGTATGGTTTATGATTTAATAAACATGAGACTTGTGCCTGCTTGGAGTCCTGCAGTCTGGAAAACTGGGTTTTCACTTACACAGTTGACACCTCTTGGGGCTGAGCTACTGAAATCAAGTCTCATGCATTGATACTGGCAAAGTCAAGAGTCAGCTGTTGTGCCATAGCACCCTTAAAGAGCTGAGAACCAAAGCACCAATTTCCATATACTTATCTTCTGAATATATAACTGACACTGGACCATCTGCCAGGAACAGCCTGTGTGATAAAGCCCTTTGGAAAACATATGTGCTGGGACTGTCCATGCACAGATTTACTACCCTTCAACACTGGATAAGGTTGAGGCTTTTTCCACAGTAATGAAATACAGAAACACTCATCAACTGGATGCTGCTCCAGTTCTTCATCCCCTTTTGTTCACAAGCACCTACCAGAAACAGAGTCCTTGCAAGAAAACACAAGGCAGCACCTTGCTGTATTCTTGATGGTCGCTGCTGGACAAACAGCCTTATGGGTTGGGTGCTGCAAGTGAAAGGCAAGAGCTTGCAGTGAAAAGCAAGTTAAAGAACTCAAGTTATGAACATGCCCTCAGCATGTGCAAACACAGCAAGGTCCAGAGGCGTTTATTAGGACAACTTCCCAACCACACAAACACAATCACCAAAGAGGCTACTGCTGGTTTTGGGATGCTGCAATGTGGAGTATTTACCAGAGCACATCCCAAGGCAGGGACTGGAGACTCCTAGTCAGGTAACATTTAGCATTACAGAAATAAAGCATTGTTCAACTGCAAAGTTTATTTAACAGTGTGCATGTATTTACACAGAGCTGTAACAGACAACAAACAGTATCAGCACAGAGAAAAATCCCAGCATCTTTGTTGTTAGAATGATTGTCTCTGCCAGAGGAAACAGCTATCGTACAAAAATACATCTGTCCTTTTACCTAAGGCACTGCTCTAAAGGCTAAAACAGTTCTACTGCATTCAGAGGAGCAAAGAGAGAGTAAGAAGGCTCAGTGAGGGCTTCCCATTGCAACTGCAACATGAAATGTGTTCAGTTCCAGCGAAACCATTTGTGTTTCACCACTGCAAGCACAGCTGCCCCTTGGCTGCTTTATGGGAATGGAAGGATCAGCCCATGGGTTAGAGCAGGATTTGAGACAGCTACTCTGTAATCACTTATCCAGTGATTACACTTATTTTATTTATTATATTACCACTTATCTCTCTTACAGGAACAAGGCTGCATTCTTACTTCTAGTAGCAATTTGTCAGGAGATGCTTAGTCAATCTCTTCATGCTGTAAAAAAGCATCCCAGCTGAGGTTAAACATTACCCAGTGCAGGCTTTAGGGGAAGGGAAACACATTTGCAGCTTGCAGCCACTGTTGCAAAGCTAGAACAGGAACACACCAAATAACTAACATGGACAAAACATGACCAGTGGTCTAATACTGTTATGTACACAATGAAATAATACTTCCATAAGTGTAGATAAATAAGGAATTCAAAAGGAAACAGCTTTAAAAGCAGGACATGTTAAACTGCACGATGACAGACATCTCTAGGTACTCAATGTAATACATTAGTGCACATGCTGTAAAACGTTCTGATGTTTGCCAACAGATTAAAACGTATTAGTGATGGTCCAACAATACATTTGGAAACTGGCAAGAGAGGAGTTTTGCATTTCCATTCAAAATTGAAGATATTCAATTCTGCAGTTTTCAACAGCACCTGAACCAATGAGGAACAGCATTGTTCTAGGATGCTACAAAGGGAGTTCAGCTTTAACCACACACTGAATGAATCTTATTTCATCAAGTGCCAGTTTAGGAAGATGCAAAATGCAGCCAGGATCTAAGTAGAGAGCCTCCAGTGGCACATTGTTATATATGATAGGAAAACTAAAGCAGAGACAGATTACTGTGAAGGGAACCAAGTGATACTGGAACCAGGAAATCTTCTCTAACGCTTAACTAAACGAATGGAGAAGGAACATCAGCATGAGTTTCCCTGAACTGTTTCAAGGTGCAAAGCAGAGGTTTGGCATCCCTCTCCCTGGTGGTTTTTGTATGGTTTTGCAAACTTGAAGCTGGATAAAGGTAAAGAAGCAGCTTTTCAAAACAAGGCCTTCGGTACTTGGTAAAACCCTGGGTTACTGAAGTGCAATCAGGTTAGTTCCAGGTCTCTAGTGTGTGTTCACAGTTCTGTCCAAAGAGCAAAGAGAAGAAAACATTTAACCATCATAACTGTGTGCATGCCACATGGTCTATCAGCGCTGTTAGAGGCTACAGCCAGGCAGTGAGTACTGAGCCCCTTGGTTACTTAAAGTCCAAAACCAGTGCAGTAGCTTTTCCTTTTCTATATATGCATTATGTATTAAACCATATAATGTCTAACCATTTTCAAGTTCACCATTAAAAGGCTGGTGCTTTCTTTACTAAGAAGTTAATGACTGATCAGAACAAAATGCCATCAGCAGCATCACACTGAATCCAGTTAGTTGTGGCCTCAAGGGACGTCTCACTAAGGCTGTGCCCATGGGACGACAAGACGCAGAGTGACAGAGGAGACTCAGGAAACAGTTCAGGCTAGAAAAGTGCTACACTTTAATCAGAGCCAGTGCTACACATCACTGAAAGAAAATGTGAAGAGCAAGTCTTGCTTCTTCAGCTACCACCATTCATTTCCACTGTTCACACAGTCATTTCTCTCCTGCAAAGAGATCTCCTGCTGTGAGCACATCCATTTGGGCTTTTGCTCCACCACCAGCCAAGTTTAGTCCTACATGAACTAGCTTGCTGAAGCCTCTCCGACATGCTATGCTGTACTGCATCAGGGTTTGGCTTCTCAAGTACATGTGGCTTCAGAGGCAGCCCTGCTTCTTTCAGGAAAATCCAGACTATTGTGTGTGCAGCTTTATTGCTCCTCCCAAAACATAACACAACCTTCTGTGGAATTTAAGGTTGGTGTTACCCCTCCTCAGTGAAGGGAAAGGCTATTCTACAGTAAGTAGAGGACAACTAATACCTTGCTAGAGACCTTTATAAGACCATGCAGGTCTGCATCATGAAGTTACAGAACATGGCTAGGAGGGGAAAGGTCTTGTCTGTAGTTACATCAGACACCTTTCAAACTGTTAGCATCTTCAAAAGTAACGTGCCATTTAAGATATCTTAGAAACAGCCTAAAATACAACAGATGGGCTTGAGTGCTGGTAGGAGATATAGGAGCTTCACAGGGATCAGCTGTGTCTTTGGAAGAGCCTTAATGACAGGCCTTAGTTGCTGTCTAGACCAAGTCCCTAAAAAGGCATCAGTTGGTGACTCCTTTTGACAGGGTTCCAGTTACAAGCACTAAAGAAAGAGCTTTCCCTCCAGTCTACACACAGTGGAAAAGGTGCCTTGAAAATAGGAAGCTGTAGTTAAGGCAAGGAGAGTAAAAAGCAAGGAAGATAATTACCTAGCCAGAGGAAGAGAGAGACAGGGAAGTCAGCTTGGATTACCTGATGAAGCATCTATAGGTTTGGTCAATGAATTCACTGCACCATCTTCCTCAAAAGCCAATTTGGGACTAGAAGGTACTGTAGCAGCATCATTCAAGTTTTGATTACAGATACCAGCAGAGATGCTGTCCGAGCTCAGTCTGGGTGACTTGGAATGTACCCCAATGTCAATAAACTCCTCAAAAGTCCATGAACTGGCTTTGCCATTAAGGTTCTGAATAAGTCCAACTGTATGATCAGCTTCAATAACACCCAACTCCACCGAGGCATCCATAACCATTTCTTTTGCAGGATGGCTAGGGAAAACAAAGAGAAGGGATACTTGGATTATCATGTCTGTATGTTTAACCTTTAGATTGATTACAGGCCAGCCAATAGCAGCCTGCACGCTTTACAGATCCCTGAGTATCCTGAAGGGCAGTCCCAGACAAGCTGCCACACAGGATCTCCCATTCAAGAGCCAATGGGGAAGAACAACTCACCAACAAAGAGCCATGTTTTACTATGCTGATAGCTCACAGGTAAGGTCTGGCTCCAGAAATTTCCTATAAGAAAGCCCTGCAGCATTAAACCTCTATTATAATAGTGTGATTTTTGACTTTCTGCTCCAGTTAAGACTTTAAAACCAAAACTGAGCCTCAGAGGAAAATTTAAAACAGATTCAAAATCTGACCCCAAATCAGAGCGATCCATTTTCATTCATTCTTCAGAAAATCAGGGAAACGACTTTCTATTGCATCACTGAAAGAATGAGATTCGTTTATCATCACTCAAAAGAGTTCATAATGTCATTTCTAAATCATTAGCATTTAGATAAGCAATTGGGACAAGCATAAGAGGACAGATTTTCCAGTAGTAAATGGAAATGCTTTATATTCAAAAAGATAAAAATTGGAATACTAAAACCAATTCCAATTAAGGGAGGCTTTTATAGTGTGTATCTGGTGTTTCAGCACAACTGAAGATGTTCTACAGCTTTCTGTAGGTTATTCTTCCTTTTTTAGGTTTGTCCCCTCCCTCTTGTTTAATGCTTTGTTAATGGTAGAGGGGTGCAAAATCTGAGGCAAGACTACGTACACCAAATTTAACTTCAACAGAGGGATGTTTCTTGTGTGATGGATAACTGCTCAGACAGTAAAGCAGCCACCTACATGGACTCACCTGGAATCCTTCAGTTCAGGAACAAGTAGAGACCTCTCATCACTTTTCAAATCACTTCCATTCATAAACACTTCACTGGCCTTCACCTCGAACACCTCTTGCTCCTCAGACTCTGCAGAGATCGAGCTATGTGCAGTCTCTAAGCAACCCTCTGCCTCCCGCTTGACTTCCTGAAGCAGGTCAATGCCATTCAGCTTTCCTGGAAGTGAGGGGGGGAGAAAACAAAGAAGAGTTAAAAAAGAGCTTCAGTAACAGAATTGCTATTCCAAATGAATAAACCCCAAGTGCCAAATGACCTTTTCCAGCCAAAACTTGAGGCACTTGGCTTCCACAAACAGCCTCTAACAACATGAAATGAACTGTCCATCTTTAAAAATACACTTGTAAAATGGAAGCATGCTCTCTGCATTTCACTCCCAAATCAATTGTTGCATTTAATCCTTTTGCCTGTATCTGGTGGTGATGATCTACTCTCTGTTCCAGCAGAGCCTCCCTGGCATTGCTGGGACGTGTGTCTCAGACGGTTACGATGCTATTACACAAGTGACCTTTCATCACCAAGACACTGACAGCCACTTATAACTGGCTCATCAAGTTTCCTTACCTGGTTGATCAGTCTTTTCCAGGCCCAGCTCTTCCTCCTCTTCAATATCCTCTCCCTCCATAGCCTCCGAGGCAGACTTCCCTTCATTCTGCAACTGAATTGCCAGAGTGTCACCTGGACTAACTCACTACCCTCTAGTGTTTCATAGACAATTCAACCATAGCTCCTGTGCACTAGTCTGAAGGCTAACAGACACTCAGGTCACCCAGCAACACATGCTCTGCTGAGACAGAGCCTGCAAAGGAACATGTGAGACCCACTGCCACCTCCTACTCATCAACAGTCCCCGAGCTCTTTTCCCTTCCTTTCCCCAAGGTGTATGTTGAATTGCCTTTCAGCTATATGAAGACTTGGGTCTTTGCATGTCCAGAGAAAACCAGCTACTCCTCAATGTAATATGCACAATTCAACACAAACCTTAGGTCACCACATTAACCAAAATATATCCATTAACAACCAGATTTGCTTAACCAATCTGCAGCTGCTAATGTCAGATCACAATGTTTTATAACAAAACAATGAACAACAATGCAAAGACTCAATCAGAACAAGCAAAGCAGAAGAATGTGTGCAATGGGAAGCTACTGAAAAGTCATTTTGGTGCACCAGGACTTTGCACTTCACATGGAAGCCAGTTAGGGTAAGGGTAAGAAAGGAAGACAGGGTACAAGGCAAAGCCTTCTCTGGGAAGTACCTTGGATTCATTTTGATCTGATTTTCGTGTTCTTTTCATTATTTCTTCGATTCTCTGATAAAAGAGGGAAAAGATTCACAGTGACACAGAGAGCTTTAGATTTCAGCATTCAGGGTTCAGTTTTCAATCATACATTTTCCTATTTCATGCATTTACTACCTTATTCCCCTTTTTTAAAGCCTACAAGCCAGAACTGGCTTTTTTAACAAGCCCACATTACTTCTATTTAAATTCACCTTATCACCTCAGCCACCATTTCAGGCTGAGGAACCTCTCTGTGCTTTCAAAGCAGTTGTACCTTTTTCCTTTCAAGCCTTTCCTGCATATTTTGCTGCATAATTCTCTCTCTTTCCAGCCTTTGTCTTTCAGCCTCTTCTTGAGCTTTTGCTTCAGCTTCTTCTCTCTGAAAATAAAGCAAAAAGGTGAGAGCACTCAATGCACAACTCACTCCCAAGAGTCAAAACCAGAGATTCTGGTTCAACAGAGATAGGAACATCAGACAATCTATTTAATACTCCCATGCACTGGAGCTAAATGCCAATTACCCAGCCACTGCCTTGAAACAGTGATATTACTATGACATTCAGAAACTCATCTGAAAAGAAACATTATGGGCATGGCTGTATTATGAGTATGCAAATGTTCTGAATGTAGTTGAGCTACTCAGGGTTCCAACTATGCTGCAGGAGGAAGATTTGTGTCCAAGTGTTTAAGGCCAGGTTGGACAGAGCCTTGAGCAACTTGGTCTAGTGGAAGGTGTCCCTGCCCATGGCAGGGTGGGGTGGAACTAGATGATATTTAAGGTCCTTTCCAACCCAAACCAGTCTATGATTCTATGTGTATAAATTATGCACTCAGAGTCCTGCCCCCCTTAATGTGGAGTATTGACCATCCTCCCCAGCACTGAGCTTTGGTAGAGTAGAAACTTCTGATACAAAGCATGGAGTCATCTGCTTCAGTGCTAAGATTTCCTTCATCGCCCACTGAGGTTGCAGTCTTTGCATGGTAGCATATCCCTTGTAGTGGACACAGTATTTAAATATTTTGATTTTTACTTAAGTACTTCAGCATGGTAATAGAAAAATAAACTGAATGAGACATACTCTAGACCTGGGAGAAAATGTATAGGTTCTGTACATTTCCAGTACAATGCCAACTACTGAGAAATGCTTGCACACTAACCTGCTGATAAATAATAGCTTTTATTTTTGGTTCCCTGGTATGCAAATGTCTCAAATTCGCTTGTTTGACATTAGTGCTATATATGCACACTGTTATTCAGAATCAAGAGGATAAAACGTACTTTGTGACAAGGTAATAAATGTACTGTACCTCCATAAAATAGTTAGTTTCTAATTTATGGGGGAAAAAACATTAATGTTCAAATACCATTCAGAAAATATCACTTGGATTTTTTATAACTTCATCTACTTACATGCTCTGTATGAATATCTTCATTGTTAAACTAACTCATAATCTTTGTTCAGTCCCTAAATAGTCTGAGAAATAATAACTACAGCTTCTTATAGCTGTTGAAAGTGAAGACTAGCACGGAGATATGTAAGGGCAAAAAAAAAAGAAAGTGTGACCATCAGCTCTGAAGCATATCCCTTTAAACTGTGGACAAATAAAGCACTTTAGTTCTAAGTGCTGTCAGTTATTTTCCTAAGAAAGCATATGCTCACTTTAAAGTGCATTGTAAAATATCAGTTGCTGTTACCTTCTGTCCTATTTGCAGCATGCTGATACAATGCTACAACAAACCCTTCTCACCATCAACCCTGAGCATGTTCCAAGACCTTCAGGTGGGGCAGTGCAGCTGGCATCATTGCGACACCCACCTCTTCCATGGAAGATTTGAAAATGAAATTACCTAAAATTTTTAAAATGAAATTATCTGAAGATCTGCCCCATATATTTGTTCTCTATCAAGCTACTTACGTGAGATGAAACAAGTATTTCCATTAGGAAGACACAGGAGAACTTACTGTGTTAGGTGGATATCCTGGGTTTTCAGGGAGTGTTTTGATTTACAGCTGGTGAAATTAATCTGCCACATTCGATTTAAGCCTACATTTAAATTTATTTTATTTTATTTTATTTTATTTTATTTTATTTTATTTTATTTTTTACAAAATCGATGTAGTGACTGCCAAAGAGAAACAGGTTTCACTAGGGCAAATGTAGACTCTTTTAAAGTCTGACAAAGACAGCTCAATCCTTGATTGTATAGAGAAGTTTATATAAACCACATATCATAAGAAGCTATTAATATTCAAGGGTTATTAGTACAAATCCCTTTATATAGCAGCCTTACTTTAGCTTTTGAGTGACATTGCAACATTGTTTTTCAATGAAACTGTCCTTGAGTCAACAAACTCCATTTCACTAAGAGGGTTAATTAAGGTCAAGTTTATAATGGGGTAGGAAGAAGCACAGACTGAAGTAGCCATATATCAGATTGAGATTTCAAGGTCTCTGCAATGCATTAATAACTGTGAGGCTGTCTAATGTGGGCGGCATGACATCTTCTGCAGCAAAACATTCTTGGAACAAACTTGAAAACCCAAATACAGTTCCTTTCACTGAAGGGGGTTTTGACAGTGTTTTTCAGTCAGAAAACTCCTGCTAGTCAACCTTGTTTCTGAGGTTTTCTACCAGCTCAGAAAGGAGAGGGATCACCCCATATCTTCAGTTTCTGGAAGTTTGTATTATGATATTTTTATCATTTTTACAAATTTACAGTAATAAAGACCAAACCTGCTAAATCCAAGCAAATAAATGCCATTAAAAAAATGCAGCTGTCAAGGACAAATGGAAGAGTACTATTGCTGAGTGTCTTAGCTTTATAAAGCAATTACAGCTCTCTCCCTCAATCAAATAGCAATTCCAAGAAGTTCAGGCTACAACAGCAGCTCTAAGACAAGCTGTTTAATTTCTCTTCAGGGGCACATTTGTCACAGGCTAACATTGTTTTGCATCGTGTAAAGGAAGCTTTTCAGATTCCTTTCAGCCATCTTCATGATCCAACTTTGACAGAAGTTGTGCTGTACAATTTCTTGTTTTGTTGTTTCCCACATGTGTGCTGCCTTCTTATAGATCTCTGTCTAAAATAAGCTACTCAAAACTTCAGTACATTGAGCTCAAGACTTTTATTGTTCATTTAAGTAATCATGTAAAGCATTGCCACAGCTTGGTGATAAAAACGATTCTTGGCAACAAAAAGAGAGCAGTGCAATTGAAGGAGTTACATTTTTACCACGGATGCTATGGGAATGATGAGATTTTGGGGTTTGGCTTGCTTTTTCTTTTAAACTCCCATTCTTCACTCAGTTTTTGAAAATTCAAATATTCAGAAGAATGACTGTGTCTAATCAACAGCAGGATCCCCAGGATGTATCTCTCGGTCATTAAGGTAGGGAATTGTCAGGAGACAAATGTTTAAGAC
>JAVHNF010055173.1:13913-26665 GCA_034783455.1 Micropsitta finschii
GTCTAGTGTGAGGCATCCCTGTGCATGGCAAGGGGTTGGAACTGGATGATCTTAAGGTCCTTTCCAACCCAAACCATTCTATGATTTGTCTAAGAAGGATAATTTATAAAGTAACAGGACAGCGATTAAACCCTAAAGGTAGCAAAACTAACTTAAAATTCTTGGCAGTCAGGTATTGCTACCAAGATACTTGGTACTGAGCATCTTCTGTTCCTTCTACACAGGAAAATCTGTTCTAGTATGGTCAGAAAGATAGAAGCATAGTTAACACTGGGTAATTGTTATAAACTTAAACATAAGCTTTTAAAGAAATGTTTAGACACGTCAATGCCACCCAGCTCTTGAAACACAAAGAATTTCATTGTAAAACTGCTTTAATTTTTGACATTCATCATATGTAAAGAAAGTCCACTTGCTGTAAACCAGCTTCCTTCAGTTAGAAGGATGCCTTTGTAAAGGTACTAGCTGTTTAAGACTATTTAGCAACAGGAAAAGCAGACTTGGAAACACTACCCATCTTTCTTTGAAAGGAATGGAGCAAGCCAGGTGACTTTTCAGATAGACAACCTCCTCGTAATCCACAGCAGTAAGCTGGTGAAGTGGGCTCAGTACAAATACTCAGTGTGCACCAAATAGCATCTCACATGGCTAAAAACACTCCCCAGATACCTGCTTCTGCCCCATGCTTGAATTCATGAAATGCTGAAAGAAATATAAATCAGATCATATACTCTAGAGCACGGAAATGACTTCAAGACATTCTCAAATCCATCTCAGACAGAATGAATTCTGTTTTACATCATTTCTGACAGGAGATTTGTCAAAACTGTTCTGTGAAAGAGAATCAAAGCCAACCCCCTTGAAAATGCATCAGCAGCTTGTGTGAGGAGCACAGCTGGAGCCTACAGATAAGCAGACCTGGTGCTGGAGCTCTGCAAGTTTCTCCTGCTCTTCCTGCTCTTGGCGGATCCTCTCCTCTTCCGCCTGTCTCTGTTGTTCCTCATTAGCCAGTTTCTTCTCTTCCTCCTGCTTGCGGAGCTCCTCCTCCCGTTGTGCTTTGTCCTCAGTTGCTCTCTTGGCTATTTCTTCTTCTCTGATTCTAGTTTTCCCAAGACACAGGTTACCAAGGGGGTATTTATCTCTTGGAAAGTGTGCACGCACATAAGAGAATAGGAAAGCAAAACAGTTCTAAGGTATCCAATCACTAAATACCTGCACAAGGATACTTGCTGGTGTGGATTTACAAATGCCACCATCCAGACCAAAGGAGAAAGCAGAATAACTTGGAAGAAACTATCTCTCTCGTAAATGCTCTTTGCTGATGAAGTCAAGGTTGCTCCCATACCAGAATTCTGACTGAGAAATGGATTAAGCAACGACTGTCTAATAAATACCACCAGTATCCATGACATGAATGAAGCTTTTAATCACCGTCAAACATAAATTTAGTTGGATGTCCTGAAAGACAGTTTCTTCTATAGTCTTAATTCCAGAGATACACTGGAGGTGTCCACTGCCTGATCACAGACATATCTGATACAACATCCATAGCACACTATATGCAAGTTTATGATAGCTTTATACCCATGAGTGAAACACAGACAAAACCTAATGTTCCACCCTGTTCACAGAAGCACTGATTGGTGACTCCTGATCCGGAATAAAGTTAGCACAAAGTTAAAAATTGCTATTTAATAACTTCAATGCAGTGAGCCAAATACCCACTGATTTATCACCTTGAATCACCTGGCTGCAACATTTCTGATTCAGGTTTTGGATCACTAGTATGAGATTTAATGTACACCAAACCTCTGCCCGAGGTCATCAAAGGGAAGTTTAATCCAGAGAGGTTGACTACTTCAAGACAAATGCAAACAAAACAAACAGCAGTGGTGCAAAAAGCACATTCTACTTTTGAAATAAAGGCAGCACCACTGGTGCCTGGAAGGAAAAAGCAGCAGTGATTTGCACAAGGCCTATGCATTACATATGTACTGAGATACAGATTAACTATATGCACAGCAACCTCCCCTATCTCCAACGGTGCTAGTGCCTGTGTCTGCTTCAGGAACTGCATGAAGACTTACAGGAACTTAAAATAAAGCTTAGAAAACACACAGCTGGAGTGTCCATTCCAATCACACCTCAGCACTTAAAGCATCCCTTCCTTCTCCTGAATTATTACCTTTCCTCTTCCTGTCTCTGAACTCTTTCTTGGTCTTCACGCTCTCTTTGCTCCCGTGCCAGACGCCGTTTCTCTGCCAAGATTTTAGCAGCTTCTTCAGCTGTGGTGGTCCCTGCTACTGTTTTGCTACTGGATTCTGCAAAGGTGAAGAGAAATGGATGTTAAAAAAGCCCCAGACACATAAAATTAAGATACTATCACTGTGAGATGGGATCTTTCTTTTGGCCACTTTACTTATCTCTTCGATCAGTGCTCATCACTCAGTGAGTATACCCAGTATCTAAAGGCCCACAAGAGCCAAAGGGAGTCCTAGAGAGGTACAGGACCACAATATCTCACTGACACTCACATAATAACAATTCATTTCAACTACACTGATCCAGCCATTTTCCAGATGATACAGTTATTCTCCAATTACTACAGTACTTAAACCCATGTTTCTGAAGAGACACGTTTATTCTGTAACACTTACAAACACTTTAAAGAAAACTGAAGAAAATACTGCACTAGGAAAAACACTTAACTGCCTTCTAATAAAACTGAACACACATGACCCTTAAGAGCAAATTTCTTCTCTGGTTCCATAACATTATCATTCATGCCTTTATATTCATAGAGTATCTTAGGGTACAAATAATCACCATTTTATCTGGCCCTGAAGGCACACATTAATGACTTCAGTAATAACACAGTTCTACACATTTGAGCAACAAATCAATTCCCAATTTACATGGAGACTGAAACAGCTCCAACCACCAGGTTAGCAGCTATTTGCCCAGGCCTGCAGTTTATGTTTCATCATGTCCTGCCTGGTGTTACGGTGTCTGAACTTCAAAGATGCTGCTATAAATTAACATTAGGAAAACAATAAACACACACTCTTGCCATTAGTGGCTCTCAATATATATTGAAAGAACTCTGATTTTTATCCGTTATTCCCACTCTCCAGAAACTGTTTACTGCACAAACTCTAGTACTGTTTATAATGTGACTTAAGAACTCATCTGAATGCCCAGAGAATTAGCTTTTGCTGTTAGCAGAGCAACAGCATCACAATGGTGGCGAAGACCTGCCTTGCTTCTTTTTAATATTTCACCAATCAGCACATATGTCTTTGCTTAACACTTACAAAGCCTTCAAGTTAAAGTAATTTTAATGAACAATGACATCAGGGTTTGATCACTTATTTTGTTTCTGACCTCAAAGCAAATCATTCAGAACACAATGCCATCATTAGGAACTTAATACCTGAAAAGCTGCTTAAGCCCCACAGACACGTAATCACTGCCTGCAGCTGTAGGGCATAATTACAGAGTAAACCCTCAGTGGCTGAGTCACAGCAGTGTTTTGTGCCTGAACATCCCTCCTGCAGCCCTAGGAAAAGCAGTCCAGCACTAATGGGGTACAGGCACAGAGTTGTTTTCTACCATTTAGATTTATCTAACGCTGAAAAATCAGCACCTCCCCAAAACACACATTCAGATTTGGGCAAAAATACGGTCATGTTGGTGCAAACAAGAATCAGCCACAAGAGTTCCAAATCTGAACTCGGCCAAACAGGGTCCTGGTCCTCCTCCCTGAGCAGGAAAGGCCACTCCTACGCAGTTATAAGAACCATCCCAGCAGGATCTGCCTACTCAAGACTTGCATGCGCTTTTCTTCCCATGTTCTGCACTTTCCACTGTTATTTAAAGAGGAGAGGTTTCATTCAGTGTTGCCAGTATAACCATGGAGAAATCAAGCTGCCTCTCTCCTTCTCTACCACTGGAGTGTCTTGCCAGTTTGAACAAGTCACTTTTTACAGCAGAGGTCATCTTCTATAGCGCACTTACACAGGAACCAACACAGTGGCTCTGGTTTAACACTGCTGCAATCTCAGCTGTATCATAATTGGCTGACATTTTAAATGTCACATTTCATCTATTTTCCCCCTCCTCAAAATTGAACCTAAATAAGACAACTCAATGCTCAACAAGAAGCCTAAAGGTTTTAGGCTTTTAAGTTACAGGGTTATAACATGATAATGATACCTTGAAATATCTGGTATTGAAAACAACAGAAGAAAATTAGTCACAGCTATTCAGAACACCTCAGATATGGAAAGAACAGGGGGCATAAAGACAAAAGAAAGGGTAGGAGAGCTCAAGCCTATGGGGAACCTTCCCATTACATGTTGGCTTTTGAAGCTTTACTGATGTTTTCCATATGGTTACTTCAATAGTGCTTTCATTTCTAAGCACCCCTTGTACAGTCTGTTTCCACAGGGCAGGACATGGGACTTCCCAATATAACTTCTATCATGCCTTAAGCATTTTCTACTCAGCTCTATTTCCTTGGCTCCCAGTCATTCCCAATAAGAACAGTCTTTTTTTCAAAGGACCCTTTAGTGATGGAAGCAGAGAGAGGGAAGCAGGCAAGAGAAATGTCTCAGAAAAAATGTGAAATGTCCTATTAATTGGATGGAGAGAAGATTCCAACACATTTCAAGGCAAGTCATTTATTCACAATTAATCTAGGAATCATATTCCAAAACCTTCACTACCCCAACACAAAAAAGCGAGGCTCCATGATAGTTTATTACCTATCATCATGCATAAGGTGAGAGCTCATGAAGGAGCACTTCTTATGCTTAAGTTGAAACAAGCCTTTTAACTCTGAGAGAAGCTGCGAAAGGCTGTGCCAGAAGTGACAACTGCTCCAAGTCACTGAAAAATAAGAAGTGTTTTACTGCAGAACAGCGTATTTCAGTTGGAAGACACAAAACCCAAGACACAGACTTGATTGCTGTCTGTCAGCAACAAGCAATCAAGTTCAGTTTGAAGAGGAGATGGTATGAAGGTACAAGTGCACAAAGCTGAAATCAGGTTGAACCTACAGCACCTACAAATTGATTTGCCACATGCCGTTCACTGATGTACTCTGACTTCAGAAGCTGCCTAGAATATGGTATTGCACCAACCCACAGGGTAAACTGCCTGCACAGAGGTGTAAAATGAGAATTGGCTTGAAAATTGAAAGCAACTTTTTAAGAACAGAGACTTTTTGCCTCCCTTGGCAGTATTTCAGTGTACCAAAACATTCAAAGAGATAATGAAATCATCTCTATGTTGAAGAACATGCCCGCTATTTCCTTATCTTCTGTGTGTCAAAGAAAAAGAGCTTCGCCATCCCCAGTATGAATCACTACCAAGATGAGTAGCTTGAGGATTAGCAATAAAATAGAAACAGATAAACTGGGTTAGTACAGTTCCAGAAGTCAGTGTAGAGGAGACAAGATGGGGAGCATCCAAGGAACAAGGACGGGCGTTCTTGTTCCAGAACAACTGGAAGTTACAGAAATAGAACATATTGTTACGGGGGTTTCAACCAACCAGTGACATAGATCACAACTGGTTTTGCCCTCTCTGAGGCATGCAAGGCATTTATCACAGTCACGGAGCACACTGAAGGATGAACAGTCTGACTGCAAAGGTAAGTGATGTGACACTGAAGACGGATGTGTGACTTCATACAAACATCCACATTGGGCTATGACATCCAGGCTTCCTTCTAGAGGAACACATGCTCAATGAACTGTACCACAAATGAGTTCTTCAGCTGACCAACACCACTTCACATCTTGAGCAGTGTCAGGAAGAGCCTCAGAAATAACAGACAACTGCAGCAGCAGAGGAACGCACATCAGGAACGTACATGCAGTAACATGCAGCAAGCATGTGTTCCCACTTACCTGCTGTCTGAAGGATTTCCACCCCCAGTACTGCCCACTGGCTGTAACTTACAGTCCAGAGATCCCTCCTTTTCCTGTTAAGTCTCCCCTAAGTTCTCCAAAGAGAAACCTCATCAGAAGGCTCTCCCAGATTCTGTTCTGGAGATAGTAGATGGCATTCTTCCAGTAAAAGGGACAGGGGCTGTGCTTACTTGTCATGATGAAGAGGACTAGGAAACCAACTGCTTATCTGGTGTGTCTCTATCCTTAACCTACCATGATAATCTCTCAGTGTGACCTGTGAACTGGCCACTGTTTCCTGAGGCAGCAATGATTATAGGAACCAAGACTGAGGCAGCCTTGTAGCTTTGTGAGAACCAGCTCTGAGCCCGTCATGCACCAGTAGCTGATTTCTCCTCCAAGCAGGTTCTCTACACAAGCAATTTTAACAGCTACCAACGGGACCTTTGCATAGTTAAACCACTGACTTTGCAAACCTAAGCTAGGAGATCCCCCAGCCCCCGGCTGAAGTCCAAAAGGCAAACAGGATTTCTGCTTTCCTTAAAATTACAGTGCAAGCAGTAACATTGAAAGCTCCTGCCTTAAATCTCCAAGTGCTCCAACCGCTGCACTAAAACCCACACCCAAATGTCAACCACATAAAATTATTGTATAAATAATTAGCAATGACCAGCTTCTGCCTCCAGTGCTCTGCCTCATAAGCACCATAAGTCCTTCGCAGGCAGGACACCCACTGCATTCTTGGTAGTCTGAATGGTTCACAATCGCTCGTGTGCCCACCATGAGGTGTGAGCTGGGTGGAAGGAGCAGAAAGGAGGCAGAGGGGGCTCATCTCTGTGCTTGGATTCAGCACTGGGGCTGAACCATGCCTCCAGCATGGTGGCAGATACAGGAAGGTGTTTTGTGTAATACAGAAGCAAGACATAAAATCAGAGGGCAGAAGGCTGCTCAGCATCTGAGGCAGGCTGTTTAAAACCCAGGCCTATGCTTGTTCCTGGTCTCTAATAGAGGAGCAAACATTGGGCACATCTGCATAGCGCTAACAGCATGTCCCTCCTTACTGCAGCGGAGTTCACTGCCACAGTGAAAAATAATCAGTTAACAATTATCACAGCTGACAATTCATCTTCACATCCCATCAGCCACACGTATTTCCCACTGATCCATACAATGCGGACCCTTCAGAAATAATAGGAAGGAGTGGAGCTATTGTTAAGGTATGGCAGCTCAATATCCACAGAATATTTGCCTGGGGATGAGCTCCTCAAGAGGAGTTAATAAGCAGCCATGCTGATGTTTATAAAGAGGAGAAATTTACATGGAGAAGTAGATTATGGCTAAATCCCTACTTGATCTGTCCAAACCAAAATCTGGCCTTCATCTCTCATGTAGAAGCAAGTCTACCAGGGCCCAGAAAGAGAGATTTGCTTTTGAAGAGTGATCTGAAAGTAATACGTCAGAGGAAAGAAAATGCAGTTTCTGGTCCTTGGGGAAAGAGGGTAAAAGGGGAAGAGGAAAAAAGAAAGGAAAAAAGAAAGAAAAAAGAAAGGAACCCCCCCAAAAAAAACCCAAAAAAAAACAAACAAAAAAACCCAACAAAACCAACCCAAAACAACATTAAAACTTAATTTCCTTTTTTTTTTTTCCCTTAATTTCTTTTTTTCCTATCTGTAGTCGTAGTCTCTTTCCTTTGATTTGTCATGATTTAAATTCATGCAAAACAAAGATTTGTTTCAAGGAAGCTCCTTTAACTATAGGGGCAGATTGTTTTTTTTTCCCCCCTAAAGCCTTTTGTAAGGACAAAAGTAACCACTTGTCACACACAGTGACTAATGAGGGTTTAGTGTGGGTTTTAGCGTTCATTCATGCGCTTTGTGTTCAGCTGGTCAGAAGTTACATCTTTAGAAACTGCACCACAGGAATCCTTCTCTTAGGGGTGGAGGCGGGAGGCGAATCTGTTGAGATGTTGGGAACTGGTGAGGAGAAACTGCTCTTTTCAGGCTTCCTTATCGGTGGTGCAGGAAAGAAACACATGCAGGAAGTTGTTTGGCCTTTCCTTGAACTAAAGGTTATGGAGCGGTTGATAACCGAGGAAAACTTTGTGTACTTCTGAAAACTAACTGAATTAAGGAAGGCATATTCAGCATGGCCTGCGGTTCATACAGCCCGCTAAATACAACAGTGAAAAATTGAAAGATTATACAGGGTATGTACAATAACATCTAGAATGTGCCCTTGAAATCTTTTTGTACGTCTTCTCTCTGTCCCATCTTCCTTCCATTCCACTAATCCTCCCCAATGAAACTGAGCTGAAGCACTGAAATGAAAGTCATGTTTACAGAGCTGTTTTCTCTGCTTCTGCATCAGGCTGTGCTCTTTCATTCTTTCCTTGACCTTCTCATTTATCTTTCAAGTACTTCGGGGTAAGGATGGTCTTGGATTGTGTGAAACACCTTGTTCAGTGGTGGCCCATATTGATATTTGGTTAATGGTACATACATCATGTAGAAAAGTTGTCTTTGAAAGAAGGGTAAAAATAAATAAAGTGTCATTCTTGAGTATAGCTTTTGAAATTGATAGCATAATTTGCTAACAGGGACATTTGTAAGCATTTCTAAGAAATATTATTTGTGTTCTTATTTCTCAAGCTTTCACTGTGTTACTAAGGTCAACGTCAATTTAATGCTTTAAAAAGGACAATTTCAGGTTTATAATAATTACAATTAGTTGGTGTAAATTTGCATGGGATATTGAGATCACCTTTGCCAATCAAAGCAAAGTGAGCAAAACCCACACGCAGAGCACAATGGAGGAAAAAGTACATTTGTGTATCTTTGAAGACCAACCTAAGTATCTGCTGCAAATGCATTCACCTCTGAGGCATCTTCTACTCTTTTAGAAAAAATGTTTGGTTTTTATGCCTGCTCTAATAAATTACCCCTATCAGTGCCAGCACTTACTAGGAATATGTCTTATATAAGAAAGACTTGAAGCAGAAGAATGCAGTTAAAAGAAAGTAAAATGAGGGTAAGCCAGAAAGAATGACAGTGAGTTACACGTCTGCAGTCTGGGTTACTTTCAGGTGAAGTTATTGAATTGACTATTTTTTAGGGTTTTTGGTTTTTTTTAAAAGAGTTCTATTTTTCCTTCTGCATTTTAAGTAATTAAAAAAAGGCATGGCATTTCATAGTCTGCTTAGGATTTTACAGTGAAATGTAGGGGCATCTTTGTGATGGCTTGACCTTCCCTAGCCACTAGATGAGATTTCAAGACTTCAAGAAATATATCTAATATATCTAAACAAGAAATATATCTAAACAAGAAATATATATAAATTGGCCCCAAACTGCTATTTACTGTAAAATGGACATAGCTGATCAGGAGCTCAATAAATGTCAATATTCAGTTCATTATAATAAATAAATAAATATGGAATTTTCAACTACTAATCTTGCAGGATTGTACCCTCTACAGGTTTTCAGAACATCCCTTTATCTCTGTCACCCTTTGCCCATTTGATTTACATCCCAGCCTGAAGTGTCTCATCTGTCTTTCTTCTGCACAGTACAGTGATACCAGTTTCACTGATACCTTTGAAGGAATCGACTTTTTGCTTTTCCCTGTTTCTTACAGGAAACATTCAGGTTTGTTCCAGACCATGTGGCAGTATATATATGCACAATGATGATATGTAGCTGCATTGTTTATATTTTACCCTAAAAGCTATTTTTACGTTGCATTTCTTTCTTTTTTGATAGTCCAGCTCCACAGTGAGAACGTACCAAAACAGTAAATCGAGAGTGACCATGAGCCCTGGCTTTAGCTCCCAGTGGAATAGCAGCCAACCTGCTTGGAATACATACACCTTTCCAAGAGCAAGCTTGCACTACCAGTCTCATGCTAGCTACACCTACTGTGCTGGACATCCCGCTGTAAGTAATTATAACCTTTTCTGAAGTTACCTGAATGAGCTGTATGATTCCCTGGGAGGTGGAGGTGCTCAGGGGCTGACAAGTCAGCGCACTTTGCTAACACTTTCTGTGTCCCATGGCAGTCAGGAGAGCTCATGTGTACTAACCCTGACTCTAGAAAACATTGGAATGAGTGAAAGACATAAGCAAATGTGAAAGTTTCGTGGCTCAGTAGAAAACCACGTATTTTTGTATATTTAGCAGTCCTTCTCCTCACATGAAATTACCATTGTGTGCCTAAGCTTCAGTGTCAGGAATGTAGGCTGGAAAGCGGTATTAGTGATGGCTTCTTTTCTGTTTCTGGTGAGTCTGTTGGATGAACGAATTCTTCTTTCAGAGATTTTGAACTGTATGGATGGGTTAGTGATGGAGGGCATCTCTTATCATTAGATTTGTCAATATTCACTACGTTGTCATTAATATAATCAGTAGTGAAGATGCAATCTTGTTGCTAAGCAAAGATTACTGGTCTTATGTAATATGCAGGAACTGGTGGCCAAAAAGACACTGTTTTTGTGTGTTTTAATTTGACAGCCATGAGAGGGTCACAACTGGTGGCTGATGGTGGGGTTTGCCATAATGGTGTAGCAGACTGCTTATAGCAGAGCCCTTTCATTCTTTTAGTTTCTGATTTTTGAAAGACTGAGTGAGTTAACTGGGGAAGAGCTCACTCTACACTTCGTTGTTTTAATGGTTAGATTTGAACTTAGCTTCGGATATTGTGAGAATGTCTTAAAGGATGTACTATTTTAACATTGTGTCATGTATATGTAATGGACTTTTGCCGTCCTATAGTGAATTACAGCAGGAAAATAGGGGAAAGTGCAGCTTTTACTACAGAGCAGAAACTGTGCTTTGCAGTCTTATTGCAAAATCTTTGTGATTTGATTTAGATCTGCTGTCTTACCTGCCAACAGACTTTTGGCCGGTACTTTGGGTTAGGAATTGTCTCAAGTGTTAACATGGTGATTAAAATAAAGAAAGGGAATAGATTTGTAAAATCTTATCTCTTTTCTGAGGTGGTGAGATTTCAGAAGGGATTAAACATCTGTATGGATTCTGCTCTTTGCTCAATTCCATTACAGTGTCATTGAAAATGATAAAGACTGTTGTGAAGGAAAAAAAGGGTATTTGGCATCTGAAGTGCACAGATATTTTCCTTGTTTAGAATGGTGGCTCGGAGAGTCCCTGTACAGCTTAATTTAACTTAAACTGTGGGTGTTCAAGTCATTAACTGCTCCTTAACTTTGATAATTTAGAATAAACACTGCTCTCTCTGTGAGTCAAGCTTTGACTCTACCAAGCAAAACAGCACACAAGAAGAATGCCAGACTTCCTGTAAGATGGTTTAAGAATGGGGACATCTTTCTGCCCGTATGAACTAAAACGTCAGTCAAGGCACGGGAGTCTTTTTTAGGCTTATTCCACAGTTCCCCTTTCCTTTGTTAAGACTAAAGTTGATGCTGCCTCAACTAGAATTGCTTTATCCGTACAATATTTGTTTTCGTTGAGCACCTTAGCGTGTAGTCATTGGAAATGACACTTCAGTCTGGAAGCTGATTCAGATGAATGCTGGAAAGTAGAGATTTAAGAATACTTGGAGCTGCATTAACCTCTGTGCAGATTGCTTGATTAGTCCTGTCCTCGGTGTCCTTGTGTTCAACTGATTAGGAAACTTGGTAGCTTCCTTAGCTCCTGCTTGACTGAGAAGCTCTGCTGCAGAGCTACTCAGCAGACGACTGGACTGATTTCCTGTGCTGGTGGTAAGAAGCTGTAACAGGTTAGCTACCATTACAGTGCCTACCACTGTGATACATACTTCTCCCACAGCTTCCCTACTTCTGCACACTCTGAGGATAAGGCCAGAAGCATTTTAAGTCCAGCAAACTCAGCTCCTCCCTCCTCAGCATCAGATGAAGGTCAAGTTTCCAAGAGAAAACAGCGTCTTAATATTCGCTTGAGTATCTGTTGAAGTGTCTACGATAAAGTTGGATTTAGTCAGGTTCCTGTTTCTAATTTAGGTTTGTTTAATCTGGGCTCAAACCAACACTTCTGTGGCAAATGACAACAATAAAATCTAGGTACAAGAGGAGCTCCTTTGTTCATGAATCCTCCCAGTGTAACATGCTCAACTGGATATGTATTCAGAGGGTTTTATTCGCCCTTATCTGACAGATTCACCAGAACAAGCTGTAGGTTTTATTGCTGTGTGAAGCTGTTCTGCAAAACCACCCACATGGAATATGTCTAAAGATCATTGCAGCTGCTGATGGCTTTGGAGGCTAACAAACTAGTGCTTAGCAAGTTCAAGGCAGACAAATGTCAGGGAGTTGGGTCTAGCCTTGGAGTACTTAAAGATATTAGTCCCTGGAGACAGAGCCAAGAGAAAAGCTTTGGATTTCTCTACTGTGTGGAGGAAAGCTGAAGGAGACAAAAAAGATGAATGTTAATTGGGCCAAATGTAACTCAAAGAAAAGAATTCCTTTGGTTCATCTTTTTTATTATTTTTGAATGAAAGAAAAAAATATCCTGTGAAGTGCAGTGCTAATAGACCCTTGTGACTCCGGCTGAGAAGTATGTCTAAGGCAAAGGTGGGGGGGTTGTTTTACTTCATCTGAGAGGGCACTGCATCTCTCTTTCACAGTGCCACAATCATTAATTAAAAGCAGTCTTTCCACCCTAGGAAAGAAAAGAACAGGACGTTTGTTTAAACAAAGTAATATTTCAGCTCTTGGAGTTATCTAAAGGGAAAAAAAAGACTGCATATCTTCCCAGTCAACAGTGCAATGTAGGTTTTGAACACAGAAGATGATAACTTCTCCTAGCTATACTGGGAGGCAGGACACCCTGTAGGATCTGTATATAT
>JAVHNF010055183.1:46630-57462 GCA_034783455.1 Micropsitta finschii
CAGGGACACCTTCTGCTAGAGCAGGTAGCTCCAAGCACTGTCCAACCCGGCCTTGTCAACCTGGCCATGACAGTGGAGAGAGCAGCAAAACTTCCTGGGTGGAATCAGGATGCTGCAGAAGACAGCAGGTTCACAAGCTCTGGTGCCAGACAGTGTTTTTATGATCTATAGCAGATTTATCAGTGGTTCAAATGACATAATTGCATACTTCCCAATTACTTGAACTGTACCTGCTGTATTTCAAAATTATGAGAAAACAAAACTGTGGAAGCTATGTTTTATAAAGCAAAGCACTTGTATGTGAATACAGTCCAAGAAAATAGAGAAATAATTCAGTAATCACACCAAAACACTGTTTCCCTGTCTTCCCTACTCTTCGGCCCTAGATACGCCTAACTTTGCTTTATCTTTTGAGGTCTTCTCTTTTTGGTACTCTCATTATAACTCTGAAGAAGCTAATTATGTCAATTCTTAACTGTGAAGCAGATTACAGAACTGGGAAGCTCAGAATATGAGTTCCTAAAGGTTGTATGGCTATATAATGACAGTCACAGAAATTCAATAACAGCACTGTATGGAATGTACTCCAACGCACCCCATGAAACAAATTAAAACAGAGCAATGAATCTCTCACACTGTGCAAATAAGAAAACACAAGAAAATGTGGGTTTCTATATGTTTCATAACGGCTATTATAATGAATTAAGATTCTGGATAATGAATCTTCAGAAAATTACAGTAAAGTTATTCCCCATAGGCACAGTGTAAATGCTTAAGATATTATAACTTCCTTGAAGCTCTCCAGGCCTTGCTGCAGACAACCATCACTACAACATTAAAGTCTTTTGTCATGCACACTGAGGGCGAAACCAGACTTTACCCCAGACAGATGTGGATTGGGGCTGGAACACATGGGCAGGCAAAAGGGATGATCTCCTTCCCCACGTCTGTCTGGAAATTCATGCAATGCTAGGCAACCACAAGACATTCCTGACACTGCTGTCCCACCTCTCTGACAGGTACATCACCCGCTAAAACTCCACAGTACGCAGGAGTTTCTTTCTTGGTGTCAAGTGCCACAACACAGTCAGTAATTTCCACTGCTTTTCAAACTGCACTCGGGTATCTTTGATTTTCAGCACTTCAAAGCTCCATTACAACGCAGCAGAAATCTGGCTTCCAAACCCCATAGACAACGCCTGGATATCTGAGCTTAATCCTCTACTCAGTGTATCAGAGTGCTGGATCATTCATCTTTACCTCCTGACCAAACTAAGGGCTTAACAAGCCTTGGCTTTTCTATCCTCTCCTTAACAGAGGAAAACCTTGGTCACCTCCACACCTGACCAGCTGTCTTAAAGAGGTAAGATCTCAAAACACCCTTAACTCCAAGTCTGAAGCACGAATGAGCTAATCTGTCACTTCATAGTTAGCTCCCCAAATGAAAAAACCTCCAAGACAGGCCGTAAGAAACTGCCCTGGTTTCAGACAGACGATCTGAAGATAAAGTTGGGCTTTGTGGTACAGAAAACGTAGGCTGCTCTCCCATTCACTGCTACATGTGTTTGCAAGCAACCAGAGGAGCCAAGTACATAAACATTAACCAATATATAATATTTATTATATAAATTATATACTGGCTTACCTATAAACCTATCTTAATTAAAATACTACATAAAGTTATCCTCAGTTGAAAGAAGAGACCTACTATAAGATGACATTTAGAAATTAGGGTATTGTTTTTACAACCAATGTGTGTTATATCGCAGGGGGAAGGGTAAACCTGCTGTGTGGCTCACTCATTGCTATGGATGTTATTTCCCTCCTAGTCTGTTGAAATACTCCGTCATCACCAGTTGAGGCAGGAAGAGGTATTAACAGTTCCCACAAAGGCTCTTTTCCAGACCCTCTTCCCAATCCTTTCCCTGATCTCTTAACACAGCAAGAGAATTCACAGAAGTCTGGGGTGGGGGAGTGATTAACTCCCCTCCTCCTGCTCCATAAAGTGCCCATGTGTTGCCAGTAAGAAACCTTTTCTTACATGGAAATCGATCTCTTTTTCAACATTTTTTCTCTTAGCTTTTATTTACTTCTTTATATATTTCTTCCTTTCTTAATTCCTGTTGTCTGAAAATCTTGAGAGAAACATTTACAATTCTGGTCAACTTACTACAAGAGACCTACTAGGAACCAACAATGCTGTTATTGCTGGTACAGCACGACAAGTATTCTCTGAAACAAAAAATGAGAAAGGAAAAAACAATCAGTTTATCTGCTAGCTCTTCAGGTAGCCAATTGTTAAAGAGGTCCTTAGCTTTAAGTCTTGTTTAGGCTTCCATTTTTGTAAAGCACCGTTAGAGATTTTTAATTCCACTGTCTCTTTTGTTTCCCTCCAGGGCCTAGAGTACAAATATTATAGTGAAAACTGAGAAATACTATTAAAAGCTACTACTTTTTGAACATCATCCAGAAGATTTTTCGTTTCTGAAGCACAGTTCTGGGCTGCAGTTTCCATCAGAGCTATACACTGCACTGCAGAGATTCAAGCCAATATATACGGTCAGGTATTTGCTTAACAAGAAGACAAAATGCTGCTTTAAAATCCTCTAATGACTAAAAGGAACCAATACCATAGAGATTACAAAAGCATTATTTCTGTCAGGCAGAAAAACTCCACAGCATAAAGTATTATAGGTACTTCAGCAGCAGTAATCAACACTCTTGCTTGCCCCTGTAACTATTAAAAGTGTCCAGCTTAATTTTATTAATTCCTTAATTGTATCTAGTGGCCCACTCAGCATGCTTATATGCAATAAACCTCAGTGCTAAAGCATCACCATTACTTTGGCACTTAAAAACAACCAATAAAGCTCACAGCTACTTATTCTACTCCTAAAATTTCTATATCCCGAACTATTTCATCGTACTGAGACTGCTGCAGGTGTGCTGCATTGCTCAGGACCAAGCCTTAAGCATAGGAAATTGAGCACGATCCTGTATTTTAAGAAGGTTTTGTACAGAGGTTTTACAGGAGAGTGCTTTTGCACATTTATCCCACGGCATAAGGAGAGGTGTTACAGCTACCACAGCTAATACTAGCAATTTGAACAACCCTCTTTGGCAAGCCAGAAATAAGATAATTGTTCAACATAGGCTGGCTCTTCTGAAATACTGGAAGCATTGCCTGTAATTATAGACATCTGTCATTGCTAGCCACTCAGTAGTAACCCTGACATCAATATACAACTATAACACTAAACTGCCTGCAGGCACAGCAATGGGAGCCAGATACGAGAGGCGGGCAATCATCTGCCTCATCCAAACTATCTGTCAAAGGTTCCTAACCACAAATAGCTCTTACGTTTTGTATCCTTAGGATAATATGTTGATTTATTTTAGATCCTCTAATATTTACAGTCTAGGCCATCTACTAAAATAAAGAAACAAACCTTATGGCTAATGGAGGCAGTTACCGTTCAAAATCATCATGGAAGGTCATAGCTCACCACTCCAATGTTAAACACTGATGGCTGCTTTGAACATGCACCTGTGTATAAACTGTCCCTCCTCCCTCCTCCAAAACCATCCATGCTCATTTCCAGCTACAAGGAACAGGGACTGCTATCCTCTCATCAGCCAACATTTTATAAACCAGCCTGAAGAAATATTTACACTTTGAACCTGGAGAATATCTGTGCAAACCGTGCACTCCAAGTTCCAGCATCCCGGAGCTCGTCGTGTCCGTACCGAAAGCAGAAGTGCTCTGCGGAATTATCTTCAAAACACAGTTCTGGAATTAACGAGATCAGATATGTTACAGGTTAAATACTGCACCGCTTCTGAGTGGGAACGTGACATATGCTCCTAACCAAGGGACAAAGTTTCTTGAAATTTACAGATAAATGTGGGTAATTTCTTTTTAATTCTAAGGTGAAAATCATGCTGAAACCCTCAGTCGCTACTTTTCTGTCTTCATCTGAAAATCAATCTCAGAAAAGGGCAAAAAAGATTGTAGGTTTAAACTAATTAGGAATTAACACCCTTACAATTATCATAATTTGTTATTAACAAAACTGAGATTTCTTAGTATGATTCACAACAGCCTCTGCTGAAGAGAAACTATTAATTACTAGACAGACAGTTAGCTTTCAAGTGAGCTGCATTTTAAAAACCTCCTTTAAAATACAATTGCTAAATGCCTTACAGTGCTGTAATGTGAGACAGGTTCAAATCTTATTACTTCACTGAAATTAAAACCTAAGTTTTAATACTGTTCAAGTCGAACAATGATTCCACACTTTATTGCTTTTGAAATCCCTTGATGATCATAGGAAAAAATGCCCTCGAGAAAAAGAGACTCTGTTTTCGATAAACAGAAAATACAGTTTGCACTCTTAGCCTCTTTGTCATCACAAAAAAAGGATTTAATGCCAATTCTTTAAAAAAAGACTTTTTTTCACAAAATGTGCACCTTGTGTGCCATTTGTAAAATCAGCTCACTTTCTTTTATTTATTACTGCAGCGCGGCAAGGCAATAAAGCAGCTACTGATAGCTAATAAATTACATGCCTTTTAAAACAATTCTCCAGCTACAAAAACTTGTAACTACAAAGGCTTACATTTACATGGTACATCATGTGAAATGTCTGTATTTATGTTCTATTTAACCACATAAATAAAATCTGACCCTTTATTAAACAGCCCAGTATGACACAGGGGCTACAGGAGACGCTAAACAAAGGGTAACTTTTTAAGGCTTACCTGCAGATTTACATAATTAAGCAGAAGACTTAACAAAAATTTGTCTCAGTGATTCAGATGAAAAGTATTTTTTAAATAAAACAGATTTTTAAGTGTGCCCTTTAAGCTTCAGGAAAAAAGTGATCACCAATTTTTCAACTATTGCATGATTAACACTGATTTACTCCTGATTCTAAATATTATAGAAGATTTTCAGTAATAACTGCAACGTATTACTGCTATGTAAAACAATAATTCTCCATCACATACAAGAAAACCAGGATTTGTATTTTTAATTAAACTAAGTATCAGAGCTTTGGGAAAGCATTTTTTGGTTAATAGAGATTTAAAACAACAACAGAACCCCTGCAGTCTTATTTCATCATATCTCGCCAAGAAATGCTTTAAATCTATACATATCTATTAAACTCATTAAACTGCTCTGAAATATATTTTCTTGATGGCTGGCCCAGCAATTCCAGCTTATCTGCAAAGAATGCTGAGGTGCATTGTCTTTTCCTTTTCTACTGCATTATTTTTAGGCTGATGTGCTCAACCATCTTCATACATTTGTTCCTTACAATTTGATTGACTCATAAATCATTAAACTAAGCATTATATTCTAATTGTCTCTATATCATCACGCATCTCAATTTAAGACACATAGTTCTCATACTGGTTTCCTCCGCTCGCAGTTATTTTTATAGCATCCGTGGCTTTGGTTTTGCTTTGCTCACACAACTTTTTCTCATTGCTGTTGTTCCAAAATGGCAGCTCTTTAATTGAGCATGAGAAGAAACCTTAACTTCCTCCTAATAAAACATTTAAAATATTGCTATTCAATTGCAGAATAACAACCCCTGCCATGTTAGCTCAGACGCTGCATGATTCCCAATTCCTCACCAAGCACACCACCATCACTATCACTCATTCTGAATGGAGATGCTGTGGGGCAAATCTTTCAGTCTGACTGAGCATTGCTTGATGCAAAACGAGATGGCAAATAGCTCTCGGACACTTTTCTACTCCCTTCATCCTAGGGCCACCTTTCCCTACGGAAACTGAAGGTTTACTTTGCTAATGTGTTTTCTGGTATTTTGCACATGTCGTCAGCACTTAAAATATCAAGACAAAGACACTGTTATCTAAAGCAGACAAAAACGAGGTTTAGCAAACCAAGTAGCCAGCACAACAAAGCCAAACCCATGGTTTCCTAACTCAGGTTAGTCTACTTGTGGGGATGAAAAATAGGTGCAATTGTAAGATGGTAGAGAACTATGACTGAATGGAACCTGGTGTGTCTTTACCAGGTGAGTGTCCTTTGCCTAACAGGATGCCTAGAAAGCACTGCAAAGAGAGGAGAGAGAATTTAACAAGAGTCCTAGAAATGGTGGTTTGGTTTGAGAGGAGTTACAGACATATTTAAATTGAAAAAAAACCAAAACCAAACCAGTGATATCTGGACACTGAAAATTCAATCACTCCTAATTTCACCCAAGAATTTAAGCTAAACCACAGGACACTGAAATCAAGCAACAGCTTAGGAGGAAGGAACAACATGGTCTGGCCTATGAACACAGGAAGAATCCAAGAGGTGTATTTGAAAAAGAAAGAGGTCAATATCAAGCTTTAGTTGAAAATAAACAACTATAAATGTAGCCAATGATGTATGCAGCCAAATGCAGTATGACAGAGCATACTGCATGTTAAGGAATTCCGAACACAAATATACTGCACAAGTAACAGAAAGAGACCACCAGCAGGGAACAGAATTACAAATACATGAGTATTTATTGAAAAGCTTACAAAACTAATGAAACTGATCAATGAAAACTGGTCAAGGATCTTGATCCATAATTACTGTCAGTAACACGTGGGCCGTTTCAGACTTCAGCCTCTGATGTTAAAGCCTTCCGGGAATAAATAGGGTGACATCGAAGTTGTGTACAGGAAAACATAGAGCCTGGACCGTCGTGGCTCTGGCTACAGAATCCCAGACTGTCATTCAAGTTAAGAGGGGAAAATACAGAACAAAACACAAAAAGGCAATCTCATCCACCATTTCACTTAGTCACACCAGAGTGAATGCAGCAAAGAACACAGCGGTTCATGTTAAGAGAGTCAAGAAGCAAAAGAGGATGGCCTAACAGACAGTACCTGGGACAGCCTGACATCATACACACATGTCTGGGGTCCTGCACGACTCGGGAGCACGGCTGCATCACCTGCATTCTGGATGCGGCCCTTCATGCAGTGTCATCTTTTAACAGTACGACTTTTAGTGATGGTCTTTAATAATATATCCTGCAATACTTTGGTTTGTTTTGCTGACCTCTTAAGCAAATGAGGTAACCAGATCTATGCAAACATGCCAGATAACAGAACACTGTCAGGCACCACTAATCTCTACAGCCACAGAATCTGACACACTTCAGAAGCAAAGCGATCAGCTAAGGTGTACTGTCAGCTGCCAACTCACATTTATCTTAAGGGATATTGCAAACCTAAGTTTTTAGCTCCAGTAGCACATACATTTAGGTAATTACATAAAAATCTAAATATTCTAAATGTTATTGCTATTCAGCAGATTAGAATGAAATTGGTTATTAAAGAAAATGCATAAACTAGAAGGTACTTGTGCTGTTAAAGAGCTCATTCAGAGAAGGTCTATTACGCTAATGCTACATAAACTATCAGCTCCTGCATATTCTTACAAAAGCTAAAATAATATGATTTTATATCCACTTACACACAAAAGTTTCTATGTATCTTGAGATAAGCCACACTGCTGTGTAGATGATATCTATACAAATCATTTAATACTTAAATTGATACAAAAACCCTGTTTCAGAAATAAAACTTGTGTTCCCAGAAGACTTCTTTCTCAATAGAGCTACATGCCTCAAGAAACAACTCGTCAGTAGTGAGAATGCTCTGGAGAAATAATATGGAACCTTCCTCATGGCCTTCCTAACTGCAGTTCTTTTGATCCAAATTGATGCCAACTACCGACTCTTCCAACAAAGAGGATACAGATGAAAACCTGTGTGGAACAGATCACTGAAATACTGTTGGGTGTTTTTCCTCTTTGCTTCAGAAGAATAACAAATGGCAGAAGACAGCCACCATTTGCCTTCCTATGATGTTTAATGAAAGTGCAGTTCAGTCCAAGAACAGCACTTTAAAAATATATTCCTGTATGTTAAATAGATCTCTATCAGGACATTAATAACAGTTCTGCATTACTCCATAAGCACACAAAAGCAAGAAAGAGCTCTGAATAGTCTGATAAAACAAATTTGGGGAGGATGTGTGTATCTAATGAAACATGAAGTACAGCCCGAATGCCGCCTGTTCTGCAAATTTGATTTCAGGATATGGAAAATGGTTATATGCAAGATAACAGTCACCACTACCCCAGCCCTTGCGCTGTCTGGGTGAGACAGCTCTATCATTGCTCCTTCACTGCTCGGATGCATGAAGATGAACTAGATGCTCTGCTTTTTACTTATCCAATTAGATACGAAAATCACATGCTGGTACTCATGAAGTCTGATGCTGATACTGATGAAGTCTTAACACAGACCTAAAAGCAGACACTCGAGAAAATGTTCATCTGCAGTTTTGTTTCAGCTGAAATACATGTTTTCATAAGGGGAAAAAACCAAACTCATTCCTAGTTCAAGCACTCTACATACAAACCCAAGTCATTCTGCTTTAAATATTAAGACTGCCAGAGTCTCCCACTGTTTGAACGCATTATACATAAGCTAAGGAAGGCAGGTTGCTCCTGTGGTGACCCTAGATACTATAAAAAGGAACATTCAATAATTAACAATAAATTAGTTCTTAACTTTGCTGTATGAGAGAAACTGAGCTCTGGCAGCTTTAGAACATCTGTGAATAAAGGAGACAGTTGGCCGTAAGGTGTTCCACTAAGTCATCATAAAGTATGTCAGTAATACTCAGAAAATGTTTCTCCCTTCTCTCACCCAACTTCATATTCAGTGCTTTTGGCAAAATATGTTCAAACAAGAAGAGTTTCCATACTATTATTTATTACCTATCTTCACTCATCTGTTATCAACTTGAAGACAGCTAGAGATTTTTTCCAGGGTGAAAGTGCTGCTATGATGGGTTATATTCCTAAGGACTGTTGAAAGAAATTTATGAAAAGTCTTAATTCTGCCATTTTAGTTCCAGAACTATAGATTAAAATTGAGAAGGGGCTATTTTTCTTGTTTGGCCCCAAATAAACAAACACAGACTCTTCTCCCCTCACCCCCCAAATCTATTCCCAGAGCCACCATTATATTAAAAATGAGGCAAGACTTGACTTATGGATGAGTAACATTGCAGTAGAGCAGGCATAACTATCATTATCTCAATTCCAGCCTGATGAGCTCCAATTCAGGTTTGCATTGCACTCTAAACCCCAGAGTAAGAAAAGATGGAGTGGTGGAAATGAACAGCAGGATCACGCCATACTCCATACTGTTATAGCTGATGCCTCATAATACGTGTGACTGCAGCTAAGAGAGGACTGTGCTTTTTAAGTACTCTCTTCTCCTTCCCATCAGCATCACAATGTAATTTAAGATTGCTTTATACGCATTTCTTACCTTAACACTGGAATGTCTTTTAAATGAACCATACCAGACATGAGCCAGCACTGTGCCCTCACAGCAGAAAGACAAACAGAGAGCTGGGCTGCATTAGGCAGAGCATCCCCAGCGGGCTAAAGGAGGTGATCCTCCCCCTCTGCTCAGCACTAATTCGGTCAAACATATTTTGTATGAGAAAATGACATTTTCTTATAATACTTACTTTTAAGGTAGTTTTGTTTTAACCGTTATGAATTTTAAATCACTAATGCTAACTCAGATTTAAATCTGTTTCAAGTTTTTGCTGAGATTTGTTTGAATCACTACTTTATGTGTTAAAACTTCACATTAAAAATTAAGAGAGCCAGAAAAAAAGTCAATATGGATTTTTTAGTAATTGAAGATGCACACAAATAAGTGTGCTTTCTTCCCCTTGCTTTTAAGTTATATTCACAAGTAGCAAGATGCAATCATTCTACTGGATGAAACCCGGATTTTCAGCTTTCTAGCCATCGTCAGAATGGCACAAAGGGACCGAAGCACTATTGCTGCATCATTTCTGTATTACTACTACTAGAATGAAATAAAAAGCAAGGGAGGTCTGTTTTTACATAGCTGTACTTTCATGACTCCCCAGCTTTAAGTTTTCCAGCACTGTGAGCAGGACTAACAAATCAGCAGCAGTCAGTATTCTAAGTGCCACTGCCCAAGCTAGTGAAAAGACAGACCTATTAATGCAACATGACACATAACCCGTTGCACTACTTGCCCTCTTACTATTCAGTCTTTACAATCAACAAACTAACGGCATACAAATTTAGTGGCAGGGACGGAAGGCAGGTATTTAACTCTGACATGGTAATGAAACCACATTTAACAGTACGGCCTGTAGCCTACGCACACCCAGAAGCTACAATAAAATGCTAATGGCTTGCTTAAAATCTACTTTGTGAAAGTTTTTTTTTTTGTTTACTTCCCAAGAAGCTTTTTAATTTTTTAAGAAACTTTTAATTTTTATGCAATGTAACTTTTAATATCTGCATGGTGTCACATCTTTCAATCTAAATATGATCAAATTGGGACAGATGAGTCCTAATATGCCCATTTACTGTATATGCAAGACGCAATACTGGAGCTGGTTAGAAGTTTTATAGTTTTTCCCTTGCAAAATGCAACTTTATCAGTATTAAAGATACGCTGCAAGTATCTCCACTGCCCCAAGAGCTGCACAGGAGCCTGCTTTGCTGCCGTCTCCTATGGTCTCTTCGTTACGATGCCGTTGCAGAGGAGGGTAGTTCTGTGCTGCCGTTCCACCTCCTGTCTGAACACGTGCACTGCTCTACGCTCTTGTACGCAATTAGTTCACAACTTCCAAAATGGATAATGCCACTAGAGGGCTCACATTATTATCAGGCTATCACATCATTTCTATGCATTACGGGAGTTTACACAATCTGCATCATTCCAGTACTAAAATTCTTTTAAACA
>JAVHNF010055187.1:0-11594 GCA_034783455.1 Micropsitta finschii
AGTGTATTTTGGGGCAGCAGGGACTGGGTCCTCTAATTTAGAGATATACAAATGCTGATTCTCCTCATTTGATTTCTAATAGTCTTGCACCAGGTTTTGTGATGGTTGCATGCATTTCTTTCTGGATAATGTGAACTTGAAATTTGGCAGTGTCATCATTGTATGTATCATCTCTGTTGGGTGTCTGCTATGTGTGAGGCTTGTGATGGGTCAAGGAAAGGCTTGGATGGTATTAACCAGCAGTCATCAGTTTAGTTCATGACCAAATTCATGGCATAGGTGGTTTGGGTTTGGCTTTTTTTGTGTGCCTCAGGTCAAGGATGAATTAATTTCTATGTTAAAAGCTCAGGCATAGCTCTGCATTCACAGCTTTGTGAAGACACTCACTGAAGCATGTGACCGTGGAGGTACTTAGTGGTTCACTAATTACATTACTCACTGCAGCTTGCTTGGGCCATCTGTGGTTAACACACTGCGGGCTCCTAAGGCTTGATGGCTGCAGATTTGCTTACACAGTTCTCTCATGCAGGTGCTCAGAAGAAGAGCTGGGCTTTAGCTGTGTGTGTGGCTCCTCCAAAGAGCCACCCTTTGATAGGGAGAGGTGGGACAAGGCTCCAAACATAGGGTTTGTAGGTGCTCCAAGCTTGTAGGAAGAAGCTGGGTAAGAAGAAAAATGACAAAATGCTCATGAAGTGTTAAGACTTCAGACAAAGACTGGTGGTTTACTGAGGAAGCTCAATATCTTTTCTGTATTTGTTTGTCTACTGGCAGACAGTCACTCCGTCTTGTGTGCATGTGTGCCTGGCACCTGCCAGATCTGGAAGAGTGGAGGGATATAAGGTGAAGGAACAAAATCCAGCAAAGAAACATGAGAAAGCTGCTATGGGAGACCTCTAGTAAAAATGGCCCTGAGCAAGTGCAGTTAGTGGCAGCTGTGTGTGTGTGTCTTGGAAGCTGTGGATGTACAGTATAGAAATAAGGTCTTCTGAAATGACAAAAACATCCCTGGCTGTATCTTGGTTTCTGTCCATGTTAATTTAGAAAACACAGTCTGGTTTTAACAAAGCAGACCTTGTTAAAACAAAAGCTATGAGTGTGGGTGTCTTTACATTAAACCAAGAAAATCATACCAGTTTGGTGTTCAGATGCAGATGTGAAGCCAAGTGCTTGACTTAGCTGAGGGATCCCACACATCATCCCTTTCCCTTGCCTTTTCTCCCCATTGCAGGTTGGGATCTGTCCAGATGTCCTCCACCTATGGCCTTATCTGAGGGATAAAAGAGGCTAGGGGACAGTGAGGAGGCATCTGGAGAATGTGATGAACTGAGGATGGGGGATCTTTCAATTGCGTTTGGTTGTTGTATTAATTTATTTATTTAAACTAAGAGTGCCAAAATACACTCTTCCCTCCTTTCTCTTCCTGAAAAAGAAGAAAAAACAGGCTTCGGAAGGGATCCCTCAGGGTATGATAGATAAGCTGTCTGCATTTTTGTGGCAGCGGGAGGTGTCCTTCCCTTAGCCCCTACCCCATATAGGCCCTTATCTATTCCCCATCTGAGCCCTAGTGATGCCTGGTTTTACTGACGTTTTAAAAAAGAACCAAATTGTTGGTCAAGTCCCATGAAGCCTCCTCAGGCAGATGGATGTGACTGTGGCTGCTGGTGGTGGGGTCCCAAGATGCTGGAGAACTTCTCCTGTCTTCCCTGGTTTTGTATGGCGTGTGTGTCAGGACAAGTACAGGTTGGTGATGGAAGGAAAAGCAGGTCCTCTGCAAGTGCTCTTCCTCCCGCTGGACACCTGAACACCAGGTAGGTGAGCTTGCATGCTGGCTTGCACGCTTGCTTACTTGTTGCTGAGCTTCTGTGGCTGTTTCTTGCCCTGGCTCCTCTAGCTTGCTTTCTTGCTTTGGCCTTATGTAGCTGTGGAGCTCAGACATGAAATAAGGGCTTGCCAGGTTAATATCTACTCTCTTTGTCTAGGATTGTTCCATTCAAGTGGAGTAGTCTTACAAGTTGAATTACCTTTTTTTTTTTTTTCATCAGCGCTTTGCTGTTGACGCCTTTTGTCCTCCAGTGGGAGCAGGAGAGGCAGCAAAACAATGCTTAGGAACAAACTTTCAGCTTGGTGCAGCTGTAGAAGCAAATACATACTTCTTTTTTGCAGAGTACCCAAATAGTCTTGAAATATGGGAGGAGAGGAAGAGAAATTGTGCTTCAGGTTGCTCCTTGTGCTGGAAGTGTGGGAGAACATCCTTGGGCTTGGGTCTTGCCTGTTTGCTTCATCCTGGAGTGTGGCAAGAAAAGGCTGTTGGTGGAGCTCTGTACCAGAAACAGAAAAGACCTTTTTTCTAGAGGGATTTGATCTGTGCCCTGTTGGCATGCTGTAAGGGGCAGCAGCAGTAGTCAAAGCATAGTTTTGCTGCCAGTGGAGAGAGTCCTCAGGATCCATGGCAGCCAAAATCTTAATTGAGGTCTGTGGGGGAGGTGGGGGCACCCTAACAGGAATCATCATGTGGCAGAATTGGGAATGGCAGCACATGAAATGCCTTGGGAGATCTGGCTGCTGCAGATGCTCGAGGTCTCTGGAGTCAGTGAGCAACTGAGTCCACTGGGAGGTAATTTATTCCTTCTTTTGATGGACAGGAGAGGGAGAAGCTCATGCATGGTGCCTCCTGGCAAGAGGGAGTGAGCAGCAGATTAATGCAAGCATCTCAGGCTGGGGATCTTGCTCAGCAACTTGCACAGCCCAAGGGTTATGGTCTGTGACAACCAGCAAAAGCAGCAGCCCGGAGGGGAGCTGCGGAGGCTTCATTTTGATGCTGGGGAGCTGTGGCCAGCAATGTGAAGCAGATGTACCCAAGTGATGCCAAGCAGGATAACAGCACAGGTCCAGGTGGATCATCAGGCAAGGGGGAAGGAGGCTGCTCGAGGAAGCGTATAGACCTGCTCTAGGATGAGGCGTCCTGACCCTGCCAACCAGGCAGATAAAAAGGACTGACAGCGAAACTGGATCGGCTGGTGCGGGCAGAGCTGGGTGAGGGATGGGAGGTCAGAGGTCTCTGAGCCATACAGCCTGTAAGCCAAGAGCAGGCTTGTTTATGTCAGCAGAATCCAACACATCTTCAGGGGCTTTCACTCATGACCGATAGTAATAAATGTTGCGCTCTCAGATCTGCCCAAATCCTTGTTGACAGAAGGAATGTGCAGATTTCTTGCCTCAAGCCTCCTCTGCTCTAGCACACCCTGCATGAGTGGACCGAGAGGGACCCATTTATCCAGCTTTCCTCTGGGCCACTGATAACCCTTCAGGTGTTGGGGCTGGGAAGCCTCCTGCTGGTTTCCTCTCTTGAATTGGAAAGGCTCATTTGAAGAGGTACTTTTAAGCCTCCAGCTGCCAACACGTGGAGTCTCACAGTGTTGCTGCTGAGTGGGGATCTTCTGAAGACATCTGTATTATGTGACCCTACTTGTACACAGACATGGTTTTCAGCTGCAAGGATGCCATCTGCTAAAGCCTCTGAGAGCACGCCTTGTGTTGGATCAAGGGGGGGAAATCATGGAAACTATGAGTATTGAACATAATGTCTGTGATGGACAGCAGTCTCTTTAGTGCTGGTGAGTATCCTTAAAAAGAAGCTGGAAATTGCTTATTTTATTTTTTGTTTGTACTTTTAAGTGGTTTTCAAGAAAACAAAAGTATCATCAAGCATTTTGAAACTTACCCAGGAGTGCTGGCCTGCCTGAAACCTGCATATGGCTTTTCTAGCACCAGTGTGCTCGTTAGCTGATGTGCTTAGCTAAGCATCTCGCCTCATGTCACTAAATTATTTTCTCAGTCTCAGCTGACAGTTGTACCTGTGTGGTGAAACTGCTTCTTTAAAAGAGACTTGTGCCAAAAATTACTTGGAGCTGAATCTGCAGTAAGAGAAGACTAGTACAGCCTGTAGGAATTAGTGAGAGAAGACTGATTAATCGTACAGTTATGGCAGGTGACAACAGGAGAAGAGTAAGATTGGAAATGCTGAACTGCAGGAAGGAAATCAGCAGGTCGTAATGTGGCATATGTGTTTCTGAGATGGGGAGAAAAATCTTTGTGCTCGACTAGTTTTCTTTCAAGGCCTGCTTTGGTCTTTGTGAAAAGGAATAACTTAATCACCATTACCTCAGTGTTGTTAGTGAGGTTTTCAGGTGTTAAGATGACCTTTGTTTCTGATGCTCTTGGGAAGACAAGAAGTGTTCACCCAGCTTGGGTTGGCAACTCTGTATTTGCCCTCACTGTGGACATAAAGAGCAAGTTGTCCCAGTGTGATGACCTGAGACTCAAGTTTTACAGAAAAAATATATATATTTTTTAATTATTTTTCTAGTATGTCTGTGCTTAATTTTCACTTCATGTTACCTAGGCATTTAGGGAAGTGCAGTCTTAACCTAAATAATACCCAAAGGGGATATTTCACTGTGTTTCTATATATATGCCACCTTCCCCTTTCCCTCTTCTTTCTCCTCCTCCTCCATTTGCCATGGTTATGGATCTGCCAGCATTAGAGCAGTGCATGTATGAATCTGTAGAAGACCTTCTCTCTCTGAGAAGCTCTGGTGTTCTGAGTTGTCCTGTACTGCCCATATTGCATGCTGTGTTTCATGAGGCCTCTTGTCTGTTTTCACTCATGCATGGTAGTCATCTCCTTAATAAATGTGGGTACTTGAAAGTGTTTATACCATCAAAGTGTCTGATGCAAATGTACAATCTTCTCTCAGCACATCCTTCCTTTCCTTGTGTACCTTAAATCCTCTGTGAGATGGTGGGAGGAATTGTATGTGAAACGCTTTTTATCTTTCTAGGAGAAGCTGTCTGAACCTGTTCGTACTTCAGGGGCTCGTACTATACCTCTTTCTATCCATGTGAAAGACCTGCTTTTCTTCTTTTATTTGCAGGATGCTTTGGTCTTTCCCTTTGCTTGGTGGTGTCACATGCCACACAAAATAGGAAGATGTCAGAAATAGACGAGAGACAAGTGTGTGTGCATTGGTGTTTTCTTCTTCCCTGCAGTTGATTGTGGCAAGTAGATGAATCTCCAGTCCCTAGCAGTATCTGGCCACTAAATGCTTGCCTGATGAATTTTAAGCAGTGTGAAATTGAAGATAAAGTGTTGAGAAACATCAGTTGCTTCTCACCCTGTGGGTTAAGGGTGGGGGATACCCTTGTGTGCCCCGGAGCATGGGTGCAGCATCACACATGCTGGCTTTGGCAAGGCCCTGGGGTGCCCCATCCTGCTGCTTGTCAGTTGTGCTGGCTGACACATCAGCACATACAGGACAGGTTTTATTGAGGGGGGGTTGGTTTTGCTGTAATTAACTACCATGCTGTTTCCAGTCTCATCTTTGCAGGAGGTGCTCTCTTCCCTCTGTGTATACCCTGTCTGCTAATTGCTTTCCTTCCAGGGATTCTTGGTGCATGTTGCTTTCCCTTCCAGTCTTTAGATACCTGTGGAAGAAAATTGATACTTTTCCTCTCTCTTACCAAGTGCTGACAGCTAAATGCTGCTGTAACAGCCTCTTTTCTGAGGCATTAAAGGTGACAGAAAAGGTAAAGGAATTAGGAAATGCCAGGTTCTATCTGTCTCCCAGATCAAGTGGAGCATATTTCTTGCATATGCTATTGCATATTTCAAGGCTGGGATGATAATTGTTGCTGGTTTGACTTGGTGGCATATTGAGATGGAAGATTTGGCTGAGTCTGTAAACTTTAATGCTTCAGTGGGACACAGTGTTCCTAGCTAATGCAAACTCAAAACTGAGGTCACATTGTGCAGTGCCATAGAACAGTCCTGGCTTCTTGTAAGTGGGTAGGACAGTTGATGTTGCTGGAGTTCCTTTAGTTTGCCAACAAAACTTAATCTAGCCTTAAATCTTGTCTTTCAAGTTAGATATAGCAGTGTCACTTGTCAATGGATGCTTTCCTTTAAAATTGCTTCTGTAGTGCTTGGTGGAAGAAGATTTCTACCTCTCTAAGCTTTCAAAGAGGTTGAATAAATTTGCCTTACGGTAACCCATGCCAGTACTTTCTCTATTTGAAATGCCGTTTCTCCCAACTGAGATTAAAATGATGAATTTCCCAGTCTCATTTAACTTAAAAATGTTCTAAATTCCAGGGGCTGAAAGTGTGTGGCATTGCCAGAGGAGACTGAAGTACTTGTAGCATTTGTTGCAGAGAAAACATTCCAAAGCAATGGAGAGTCATTTTGTGTAACTTCTTTTTATAGAATAAGATAACACTTGTGGAAATCCTCAAGAGAATTTAAACACTGATACCTATCCATCCAGCTATACAGCTAAAGCTGCAGTGATGTCAAAGTGATTGTCAGAGTCTGGTTTCTTCCCTCAGATTCCTCAGAGGTTTGTTCTGATGTTTGGGTCTGTTTTAATCTCCCTGTCTTGTTATTGGTCCTGCTGCCACTTACGCTCTCTTTGTACTTGGGTTATAATACCTGCTTCCACTCCAGATACCTAAAGTAAACCTGCTGCTACTTCTGTTCAAGTAGTCTCCCGAGTTGGGTTTTTTTTTTGGAGGTGAATATAATCTGGCGTCCTCTCAGTATTTATTTGTGTTAATGTGGCATCAAGCTAGTGATCCAAAAGTCCATTGTGCTTAAGCATTTCATGTAAAATAGCCCCCGTCTCACAAAGAAAACACTAATAAAGTGTCTAACCATGAGGTTGTGAGGATGCTGCTGCCCCGTGGTTCTGTTTCACTGATTGCAGTACAAGGTAATAGCCCTGACAGGGGCTGTAAGATCACTGTTATACTGTATAATGAGAATAAGGGTGTCAGCTGCTTATACTTGTACTTCTGTTATCTGCCTTGTTGAGTGAAGCTTGCAGTGCTACCTGGAATGTGGCGGCTACTCCAGGTGTTGCAGCCAGCCCCAGCGAAGGCACAGGAGACTACAGGCAGCCTCTTGCCTCATCTGCAGCTGATGTGGGTTTGCATGGCCCCATGGATGTCGAGGGGGTTTGGTGCACACCAGAATCCATGTGGGCTGTGGTCACAGTGGAGCCTTTTGTACAGAAGGAAATGGGTTTTGTTTGTTTGTTTGTTTTTCCCCTGGTGTTGTTGAAAATGCAGTTTGCGGTCCCTTCAGTTCTGGAAATCTGGTCGTGGAAAGAGGCTAAGCTTCCTTAAAATAGCTAATCAAAAATGAATTTAAGCTTGTCTGTGTGAGAAACCAGCCAGCCTAACTGTAATAGGATTGTTCCGGCTCGTTTTAATTGTGCTGATCTAACTTGTGTGAATGCTTTAATACAGGGTAACATGTGGGAGCAGACTTCTCCCTAAACCTGCAGTCAAACCAACCCGTTGTGACTGTTTGAACCCTTCTTTGGTGCCTGGTAGCTTTGAGACCTACCAGCAGTTGTGAGTGATCCAGGTATCAAAGAACATTTCTGATGCTCATTCTTACTAGTCCTTGCTGCTTGTGCTGTGGATCTGAATGTCTTTGCACCACAGATGACCCACACTGGGGGTAATGATAATAGTCTTTTGTAAATATTTTAAGTCAGGAGTTACTCATGCATACAGTATTTGTTTTTATTTATTAATTGTACTCAGTGTTAAGAGCAGGAAAGTCAAACACCCAGAAGTTCAGAGGAAACCCTGCTTGAAGACTGCTTAAATAAATAGCATGCAATTGTGTAGTGAGTTTATTTAGTTTTTCTTCCTAGGACCTTCATTCAGGATGTTTTCTTTTAGCAAAGAATGAAAAGATTATTTTTTTAAAATGTCCCTAATGTAACCTCCAAAGAATATTCTAAGAAGCAGCATTGGAAGTATTTTGTGCAGAAGTAGCAGGACATATCTTTGATGGGTTGTTGGTACTGTGTTTTGTCTTTCTTTTGTGGCCTTAAGGCATTACCACTGCTTTTCCTTCCTTGGCTGTGGGAATCCTCTTTAGAAATGATTTAGATGCTGGGGGAGTTTGGGCTGTGCTTTATGTCAAATCCTTGTTTGGCTAGAGAGAAGGTTGTCCTTCTACCTATTAAATTCCTGTCCTGTGAGCAAAGAGATCAATACTAACCCCTAAGTCTTAAAGGAAGGAGGGCCCGTGTGAGCATCTTACTGATGGGAAAAGCTTTCAGCTTCTTCCATGGAGAGAAGCCTGGCTCTGTGGCCAGGAATGATGACAGCAGAGCTTAAAGAGGGCCTCTACTGGTATTTTCCCTTATGTGGTTCAGATCAAACTTTTGGTGTAACAGTGAGAGAAATTGGGGAGGAAAATAAAAAATAAGGCAAACCCCTCCAACATTACCTCTGAACATTTCACTGCAAAAGTAGTTGACTTTAAAGGTTTGTTTTAAGCCTTGGCTTCTGAGCCTCTTTCAAATCAGATGCATTGCTGAAACTGGTTTACAATATTTATAGAGTTTTTCCACTGAATTTACTGTGCGTGAGAGAGAATCCCTTTCTTTTTCCATTGTGAATGAATTGCTATTAGGTTGGTTCTCCTTTTTATGGAAGGTTTGCTTCAGAAGATTAAAAGTATAAATTCTCTATCTGATATTTGACTTGAATGGGTACACTGTTAAAAAATTAATGAAATGGAATAGCCTGGATGATGATTTCTCTTCTGATGTGAAGAAGTTTTATGTTCTTCTTTCCTTTCTAATTGCCTGGTGAGCTTTCTTCTTAATTATCCATGTATCTATCTCATTTTTTTTCCTTTGCATCCAGTTCCCTCAGATCCTGGTGCTTGTAGTGGGGTTAGCAACTTTACTCTGCCAGCACTGGCACTGCTTTTAAGAGCTCCAACTGTGCCAGCTGCTGATGCATTTAATGTGGTTCTGTATGTTTGATGTCTGTGCTGATAACCTCGGGCAGTTCAGGATGCTTCAGCTATACAGAAATGGAGCTGAAATAAAAAGTTTTCATACTTGAAGACAATTTTCTGCACTGGAGGTAGAAGATTTCCAGTCTTTTTTTCCTGTGGTGTTGGTGTGACCTTTGGTTGCCCACTGCCACACCACAAGCAACTATGTTGGCTTTGCTGCCTGTTACTGTGGGAATGGGCAGCAGACCCAGCTGAGCATCTGAAAGACATTCAAGGCAGCCCTGGGTAAGCGGTGATAGATGGCATTGCTGCTGCTGTCAGCCACCCCCCTGAAGATCCCATGAAGGGTGGCAGGCAGCACTCCCATGGGGAGCAGTGTGGCCCCTCATGAGTGCTTCTGGAGAGATGTGGTACTTGGCCCAGGAACGGCAGAAGGGGCAGCATCTCTGACTTTATGGGGTTACCCATATCTTTCTGTTCACATGCACATGCAGATTTTCTTTTTTCCAGGGAATAATGAGGACAGGGCAGAGGCAGATTTTACTCTGAAACAGTTTTTGTATCACTTTGCAACAGCTTTATTTCCCGTGGGCAAAGCCAAATGGTAAATATCTTTTAAAGTGCAAAGAAACATTAATTACTGTAGCATAATCTTATCTTTGGTTTGGGTCTTGCCATTTTGAAAGCCTAGGTACAGCGTTTTCTATAGCTTGGATTTGTTTGTGTGTGAAGTCAGCTATATAATTAAACATGTTTTCCAGCAAAATGTATTCCCTTAAATAAGTACTGTCTATATGTGGGTAAACATAAGTAGTGCCTTTGCTGATGTTATTTTTTTCCTTTGCAGCTTTTTTTTAATATACCTAATTGCCAATTTCCAATATTATTCCTGGTAATTGTTTTGTGGTCATTGTCTGCTCTGGTTTGGAAAGGCTCATTAGGAAGAAAAGTGCTTGACCCCCATCTGAAGAGTGGTATTTATGATGTGTTATGTGATGGTGAGAGTGGTTTGCAGAAGGTGTTTTTGCCGCTTTGGGCCCTGTTGCTAACAAAAGTGGTACTGATGAGGAAATTGCTTTTTTCCTGTCTGCCGTGCTTGACCAGTTTGCGTATGTGGTGTTTGGAAATGGGGGTCTGTCTCGGGTTTTGCCTTTCTGAGCTGTAAGGCAGGTGGCTCTGCTGCAGCCCCCTTCCTTCTAGAGGACCTGACCCAAAGGTATAGTGACTCGGGGTAGCAATTAGGACGGCAGTGCTATTGCAGCATTCAGACTGAGCAGGCAGCTCAGCGGGTTTCAGCAAATGGGTGCCCACGTGGTTGGGATTATCTGGTATTAAATGAAACAACAAACATGTGGACAAAATCTGGGGGTTCTGTGTGTTATTTACTACTTGCACATCTCAAAAGCTTACACGGTGCTGTGGCAGGTCAAAGGACTGTATGGCACGTCCATGTGTGACTGTGTGTGTAAGTAGTCCCATTAGGTTGTTAGGTTTAGCTCACTGGGAATGGGAGGTGAGAATGTGTTTTGCAGGAGTAGGGTCTGATTTAAACCAGGCTTCACAAAACAGTTTTGCAAAAAAGAGCTGTGTTGGCAAGGGTGTGTGGAAACATCTCTATTCCCTGCTGCCTCCTGGAGTACCTGGGCAGGCATATACCCTAGCGGGCTGGCTGGTTTGGTGTCCTTCGCTGAAGAAGAGACTAAGGAAGGAGCTAAGGCAGTCCTTGCAGGAGGACTGCTTGGGAGGCATGCCCTGGCCCTGCTGCTGTGGGGATCTGCCTGTGTGGGTAGGGGCAGGGGCAGCACTTGCCTATAGTGGCTCTCTGGAGACAGGGACTGGGATCTGTGTGCAATGTGGGCACTTGAGACATAGCTGCAACTCTTGGTGCCTTCAAGAGGAGGTACATCTACAAATAATAATAGACCTGCATTTGGAGGTGCTTTTTGATTTCGTCAGTATTGCAATGACGTTTATATGCAGTACGCCATTTGAGGTAAACCTCAGTTGTTCACTTTTCACACTCATCTCCTTATTTTATAGCATCTTCATGCTGGCATCAATTTGAGCCACATCTTCCATAAAATAACATAGTTCATTCCAGCTGAAAACCAAGAGCTTCATTCAGCTTCACTGTGTTCACCAAGCACACTGGAACTGTGTCATATTGGAGATACAGAGATAAGCTTCTTTGTGTATGGCACTGAAATACCAGCTGCAGTCCTGCTGAAGACTTGGGCATCTGCTTAACTCAATGCATATGATGTGTAAATACAGACAATGCATCAATGCGTAAAGCTAAGCACATGCCTTGGCTATGTGAGACTTAAGCCATCAGATGCAATGTGGAATAACCTGAACTGAAATGGGAAAAGTAACTATGTTTTCATTAAATCTACAGGATATGTTGCAAGAAACAAACTGTGGGTTTTAAAAACTGTTCCATAACAGTTGCATTTCTTTTGACACTCAGTTGTATACCTCTGCATGTGTGTCTGTAGACATTTTTGAAGCACTCGTCTCTGAACTGTGTTCATGGAGCAGCCACCCAGCAGCCACCACATCAGGAACTGACCTGGGGTCCCACAGAGCTAAAGGCATGAATTATGACAGCCTGCGAGACATGGATCCTTAATTGAGGTTTCTCATCCTTTGTGCGTCAGAGGCAGAAGGGGACTTACCAGTTGGTTGGATTCATGAAGACAGCGAGTACACAGAGATGGGCACACAAGGAAGAGAGACCAGACGGAGCAGTTCTTCTTGTTCCTACTAT
>JAVHNF010055194.1:5603-15638 GCA_034783455.1 Micropsitta finschii
CTCCTCCTTAAAGGCTGCGTGTTCCTCATCACCTTTCTCGGATGGAGCCAGGACAACGACGGGGGAAGGCTAAGGAGCAAGGAGCCGATCAGGGTCCTGCAGGGACAGCCGTCCACAGCAGCAGGGGCAGCAGTGGAACTGCCACAGCAGCATCTGCAGTGCTAGTTTTAGCTGGGATAGGGCTCATTTTCTTCGTAGTATCTAGTATGGGGCTATGGGTTCGATTTGTGCTGAAAACAGTGCTGATAAACGAGGGGTCGGAGCAGTGCTCAGGAGGTGTAAGCGAGGGCTGACCCCGCAGTTACTGTGAGGTAAGAGAGGGGCCAGGAGATGAGGGAGGGGATGGGCATGGTCGGGCCAGCAGAAGATGGGACGATCCTGGCATAGGCGTCCGGATCAAATGAGGGGGCAGAGACTGAGATGGAGGAGTGTTATTACTTGTTCCTGTGCAAAGCTCCGGAGCAGTTCAGATCAAAGCAAACCTTCGTACACTCAGCACAGAACTAAGGGGTGCCGGGAGCCTCCCAGCACCATTTGTATCACCCCATGGACGCTCCTGTCAGGTCTCAGGTCAGTCTATGTCCCCGACCTGCTCGCCCCTGCCGTCCTGCCACCCCCCTTGCGTCCTGACACAGGACCCCAAAGAGGAGAGACTAGCACCTCCCTCTCCACCCCATTCACGAGGAAACCAGATGGTAACAAGGTTATCTGTCAGCCTCCTCTAAACTGAACAAACCTAGTATCAAAGAAAAGTATCTTACATCTTCAAAAGGTGTGCAATACCACCACATAAAAATAAAGTCTGAAATGCAGGAAAATTCTTCTAATATAACTAGGCTGTTTTCACTGAGATCCTGTAGCTGTAGCCATCCCTCACACCACACCTCCCGAAAACTACTGCCTGATGTCTGCTGCTTATATGCAGAGGAATAGCATTCACTAGAGAAGTAAAATGCCTCCTAAATCAAACCATGAACTTTAACAGAAAATTTTTTCCTACTACTAAGTCCCAGACAACTATGGAAGAAAAAAAAAAAATAAGTAGAAAGAACATTTTTATGACCTTTATTGAAAGCCCATAACTGTATGGCTCATGACTAGCTAACAGAATCTATTTTCACAAAACTGTTTAGGAATGGGAAGAATGATGAGGTGTAAAACTCAAATTCCACATCTTTCTGCCTATGCAGAAATTCAATGCTATTATTCCCTCTCCAACTTTAGCCATTACCTTTTTCTGTACTGCTCCGACTATTTTTTCCTGTAGCTCTTGAGTGGAATGAAGCAGAATCATGATTCTGCGCAGGAGGTGCAAACAGTGGCGGAATTCCCAAGAGTGGTGGGAAAAAAGCTGCCCCGGGACGAGAGTGCGTGTCCGCTGCTCGCCACCATTCTGCACCGCAAAGGAAATAAAAACAAACTTCAGTTGTTCTAATAATATATTTAAATACTTCTGTAAGCATGTTTGTTGCTGTGCAGAATCTAGAGCAGATTTACTAAATCCAGGAGTAGGAAGAAAACACAACACTCAGGAACTTCTTAAGTGACATGAATTTCCTGCAATTCTTGTCTTAAGCCACTAAAGTCACTCTGGTACAGATTTCAATGCATTTTTAATTTAAATATAATCTGAAAATAAATGCTGCATAGAAGGCTATGTGAGAGTGATCACACAAAAATAAAATGGCTTGTCTTTAATGGGATCAATATTCACAGGTCACTCTTGAACATTATTACCTCAGCAGTCTTTCTGTATCAGACCTATGAAAAAGCACAACAGGTTGAAATCACCTCTGTAATCCAAGTCTTGGAATATTCCAAGACCTCCACCACAAATACACATCTGAAACAGTTCTCCAAAAAATGACATATTTAATATCGGATTTTCTAGCTACAATACAGTAACTCTATACTGACTCTAAGAGGTTTCTACCCTTGACTGGAAAAAAGCAGTCTGTATTTTTCTGTAACATCCCTATTAAAATGCTTGTTTCACAGCAAGAAACAACGCTACTCTGTGCTGCTTGTTGCATAAATTCAAGTGGCTTAGCAAGAAATAAAGGTTTCTTATTTAAAAATAAAATCTAACATTCTTTTTTGTTTTGTCGCTATTTTAAGCTTCCATCTTAAATGATAATTCATTTCCTTTTTCCAGGAAAATGAACTCAAATGAGTTGACGCTGCCCCTACAACTTTGAACTTTTAACATTCTTGACTATAGCAGAAACTATTTAAAATATTTATGCAACCCTTATGCAATCCTTTTCTGAAAATTCTTGAAACTCTGCAAGACCAAATTGTTTTAGGGTTTTTGTTTTGTTTTTAATAAGGCAGTGCTAAGCTTAAGCAGCCCTGTAAGTGGCAAATATCCAATACACTGCTCTTGTCATAATGGTTTCTGTGCGTAAACAAGAGCCCAGAAGCAGTGTGTATATGTGCACAGAGGAATCCCTTAGAAATGTCTGAATCATCTTTTATATCTGTTGCAATAACAGCTACAACATATTGTAACACATTTATTAGTCAATAACTGAAAAAAACCCTACAAAGCAGAATTCAGGAAGAACCTTTCATAGCCCTCTGATGGGAAAGAAACTTCAGAAAGAAAATCTTATGTTAAAGTTATATATATGAGAAAGGAAAATGTGTGTCTTTGAAAAAAGATGCAGTCATATTTTCTCAGAAAAGAAAAATCTCTTCCAAACTTCTCTTAAAACTAGCTCTCTCCACCACCACCAATGAAAGCAGAAATGATATCACACTACAAGAAGAAGAAAAATCAGAAACGTGACACATAAATGCCCTTGTGACAAGGGCTAGAAATGTAAAACCTAAATCTAACAAGCAAGTGCACATAAAATAATTCAACTCATGCAAGAGATGGTTATCTCTTGGCCAGGTCCTATACTGGACATACAAATCTGTGAAGGTGTTAAAAGTGTAGCAATGGTAAGTGGTTTGGTACAGTCAATTTATACAAAAAAAACCTGTTAAGGCAGTGGATTTTTATGCTTAAAATATCAGACCTGTGCATATGCTTTTCAGTTTTATAGTGAAAACTTCCTTATACAACACCAAACACTAGAAATACACCAGAAGGTGCAATCTACACAAGTAATAGGATGGACTGGGTGGTAAGCAAGTCTTTTCTGACTTCTGTGATTGACTGCTTTTCTTCTGCTTCAAAATTACTTCTTTAGGGCTTAAAGTGCAATTATGATTTATTTTTTAATTTTTAAACCCTGAAATATAGCTGAAGTTGTGGCACACATTCAGGACAAAAACACTTTTACATAATATCCCTGTGAAGAGCTGAGAGCAAAATCTGTGGTTTGGCTCACCAGCCTGCTTCACTTCTTAAAAAAAAAAAAAAAACACCAACCAACCAAACAAACAAACAAACAAAAAAATCTAGGTTTTTTATCACATATATCATGGATGATAACTGTGCTGTACATACGGAACTTCTGCCACTTTACACACATAAATTACCAGTGTAGTTAAAGGAATTAAACCATACAGCTGAGCAGGATTTAGCCTAATGCATTTTTCAATATTTTTTTCATATTGCTATGAAATACATTAAGTTGTTAAGGAAAGTAAGAAAAAACTACCAGGTAATTGAGACTCTCAATAAATATATAAATGAAATTTGAAAAACACTAATAAATTTTAACCTGCCAGTGTCAACAGACACTGAAACTGTAGTAAGAGCAGTGACTTTAAAATGCTATAAATTAAAAATTTTAATTGCTAAACACCCACAAACTATGGCTAGAACACCTGTGATGAAAACAGACAAGTGGACATGCCAGACCAACAATTCCAAAACTTTCAGCATGGTATGGTAAGCAGTCTGTAGCTGATATGCAAAAATTTCACATTATCTTATATTTGGAACTTGAGCATATATTGCTATATACAGTAGTTTTGTATGCATTCTGAGTGGTCCCACAAATTTACAGAATTATTGCCTTGAAATGTACTAGCCAAGAAATGTAAAAACAATTGTCACTGAACAATATATGAGACAGCTCACATGCAGACAAATTGCAACAACATTAATGACAAAGGTGCTGTTCGAAGGCTTAAGCAAGATTGTAACTACATACAGCCAGACTGCCCAAAATAACTTCTGAGCTACTTATTAGATTATCATGATCTACGGAAAATACCACCCTTCAATGAGACAGAAGAACCAAATTAAGATTATTAATTTCCCACACACACACTTATTTAACCAGGTACATGAAAATAAAAAGCCGATTACAGACATGAGTGACTCAACTTCAGTTAAAACTTCTAAGAGCATCAAGAGAAGGTCAGAATATTGTCTAAGGTCAGGTGCAGAGTTCTTCCATTCCTTCTTCAACAGAAATAAGATCTTTACAATGTAGAAAAGTCTCTTGCAAAATGGAATAAAGTCAATAGAAGCTATGATAAACAACCATCATCCCTTACAACAAAGCTTAAAATGAGCACCTGTTAACTCTGCTGTACTAAGATGTATTAGATGGCTGTTGCAACTGAATCAATCTTTCATACAAATTAAAAAAAAATACTGAATGAGAACATTACAAATGAATAAGTATCCACTGCTTTGTGAAGTATTTTACCCCTCCTTATTTCACCTCTACATGCTTTTCTTTCAGATGCTTTTCCTTTTTGCAGGTTTATCTGCTTTTACTCCTCTGGCATTAATAACTAATTACTAACTAATTATTAGCAGTAATAAGCCAAATCGGTCTTACTTATATCACACAAAATTTTTAAAATACCTCGAGATCTCTTTGCAGTATTTGCTGTGGGATTTTGCCAGTATTTAATCCGACACTCCTAAACCCTACTGGTGGTGAAATCCCCCAGTCCTAAATTCTACCAGGAGGGTACTGGAGGGATAAGATGGACATGCAGGGCCTGACCAGGCAAGAAAAGGAGAGGTCTCTTCAAGAGTCTCACTTCTTGGCAGATTTATCTTTTCTTCAAACTACAGAAAAATTAAATTAAGAAGCATTTTGACTTAACTGCATACTTTGGAGAATGCAGTACGGTATTCAGTTTACTTTATAAAGCTTTATTCTCAGAGGTAAGATTTACAGAGTACAGAAAACACTAGCTAACTGATATCTTACAGTGGAAGTAAGATGCATCATTTTGTATTCATCTCTCCTGTGCAATCTGTTAATATTTTAAAGGGTGAGAGAATACTGACTTTACAAGATGACACCAAAAGAACTGACTTCTCAGTATTGCTTTCAGATTTCAGTTTTGCTTTCGATTTCTGCTTCTCTTCTTTGTGCATTTATTTGAAGTGGAACAGGTTGTCCCAAGCCAGTCTGCAGTCCCAGTCTTGAAAGTTTCCAAGACCAAGCCAGGTGAGGCCCTAGGTGACATGATCTGATCCTGTACATGGATTCTGCTCCTCAGACTAGAGGCCTCCTGAAGAGGCCTAGACTAGAGGCCGTCAACCTGTGCTTTCCTGTGATCCTACAAATTTAAGAGCGCTTCCCCATGTAAACTCAAGACAATATCCAAATGACCAAGCATTCCACGTTTTCCAAGCAATTCACCTTACCACCGAAGGCATCTGCACAATGCATTTTTGGGGGACTTTGTACACAGACACCATTACTTGACTGTGTCTGTTAATTCTTTTCCTCCTCCTGGATTTTTTGAACTTTGTTATTGTGTTACTATATACAATGAATAATTTTGGAGTGATCTCCTGACTGCAGTATCTCATCATGTTAATTGTTATGAACACAGGTGCATTCCCTATAATTTTTCATTTATTAGCACCTACAAGGCAACATTATGCCAATATTGCATACACAATGTAGAGAAATTCCTCTCACCAATTTTAAATTTCTGGGGTTTTTGGAATGTATACAGGGAGTATTTCTTCATACTTTCAGCCCAAGTTTAGAAACACTATATTTCACTTTGCTGAACTCAGTTCGAAAGTCTTCAACGTCAGTTAATTAATTAGTGCATTTAAAGAAAAAAAAAAAAAAAAAAAGGCAAAACAAAACCAAACCCCATTTATGTACCTTCTTCCAGGGTACAAGAGATACATACTGAATACAAGTGATGTCCATACTGAACTAGTAATATTACATGTTAGTTACCATCTGGTACACAATTCAATTAGGAAACATGACTGTTTCATCATGAAAAATCATCATGAAAAATGATGCTGATGAGCAGTAACGCACTGTAATGTTTCATACTACTTTTATGACAAGTCATGTTAAAATATCCCTTGAGCTTTTAAGTTTATCAACTTTCTTCATCATGCAACAAAAAAAAAACGAGTAAGTGACTTTACACATTATTACGCGTCACCTTGGCCTTTAAAAGAAAACAGCTGCACTGTGTGCTGCCTAAGCCATTATCTAATACATCCAGAGAAGAGAAGCCATTAATTTTTAAATAAGCATTTAGAAACATGGAAGAAAACAAAGGAAAAATGGAAAAAAAGTTTTTTAACAATAAACTTACCTGTAATGACATTTTTTCCTCTTTGCTTGTTAAAAACACCAGCAGTCCGTCTCGCAATTAATTCTATTATTTCCTGTTTTAGTGTTTACTCTTCAAGTTACTAACTTACCATAAACACTCTCTGCCTTGCAAAATTTTATATAAACCACACTCCTTAACATTATTAACTTACTTCAAACAGGTCAAATATTTTTCAGCACAGCTTTTGAAATTCTGTTAACCACTAACACAAATAAATGATTGAACGCATTACTCCAAAGGGCAACATACAGTTCAACAATGCTGGTCTCTTAGTAACAAGGAATGATAACTGTGAATGCCTTTGTTAATATTAATGAGGTTTTCAAAAGAGCTAAAAAGGAATAAATGCTTAAATAAAGCTTTAGAATACAAAGCATCAATGCGCAACCAGCAGAAATACAAAAATAAGATGGTATAACTAACAATGTTAAGGACATTCCAACTTACACAGCAAATCTAGAGAACTGGTTAGGGTGACAGAAATTAATGTGTATTTTCCTCCTTTCTGTGTTGTTCTTTAATCATTACAGTGCTAGAAAAGTTTGCCTTCTACATTCCTCCCAGCAACAGTAAGTCTTTCAAAGAACTTCTATGCACGATTTCATAGTACTGGTGAATGTTCCTCAGTGTAAAACGCTATTACCATCACATTCTCCCTCAACATTTGCAACTGCTCTAAAATTCCACTGTAAATCACCACTTTGTTTTTAAGTATCCATTTCAATTTTGTTACTGTCACTTAGCATTAAGAATCCTTAAAAATCAAGTCAATAAATATTTACAAGCCTCATATAAAATTCTGATAAAACCAAGGACTACAAAAAAACACCACAAAAAACATTGGTTTATACAGTTTTACAATATAGGCACTAAATCTGATCTTTCTCAACATTTTTTCAGAAGCCAGAATGCCATTCTTACAGAAAGCCTGAAACACAAAATAATAGTTGGTATGTAAAAAAAATCTGAAAATTTAGTGGAAATTCAGAGACTTTTCCAATTAAAACAACCCTTTGGCTTTGTGCATTTATGTCCACAATTTTTAAATCCCTGTGGGTCCACTCAAGGGGAAATAGTGGACTACAAAAAACCTGAAGATTTTTGCTGTGATAGAAGCAGCATCTGGTTTGGGATTTTTTTTATTTATTTTTAAATAAGAAGTTAATGAACTTCCTCCTCTTTGAAATTTTAAAATAAAAATCCCTTCAAGTCTAAAAATATTAAAACAGTAAGACTTGGTTGTTCAGCTCTGAACAGTTTCACACTTTGGTATTATTACTCCTCACGAAGACAAAACATTGAATTACGGTATCAATTACTCATGTGAGAAAAGGCTGTTGATTTGTATTTTTCTGAAGTTGCTAACACTCTCACGAGAATGAACCGAAATCTTTTTCCAGAGCAAATTTTCTTTTACAATGCACCCTCTTATTTTCAGCAATGGGTGACTAAGACAAAAGCAAGTAAAGTACCTCTTTACTTGACTGGAATGCTTTAATTATTCAGGAAATAGTGCTGTATTAACCAATTATACTAACAGTATGTGATATATTTCATAATGGTTTCACACAGGTGCTTTGTGTATTTAACCTGGGAATATGCCAAAATAATTTATTTGTAGTGTAATCTCCCTGGAAAGCATAAAGACTCCCAGTCCTAACTCACCATGCATTGCTGGAACCTGACATGGTATGCAAATCAGGTTTATTGTAGAGGCTACTTAACAGACAATATATTGATTACTGAAAGGAAAATAAATAGATGAATTAGAATAAAAAGAACCTCTCTAATCTAATGCATGAGTTAAGATGCCTTGTTCATTCTTAAACTATTTTATTAGATGGTAGAAAAATGAATTTTTTAATGTAAATATAATTTAATTGACGGACATCGGGATTGTTTGTTTTTTTTTTTTTTTTCTTTTTGACAACATATAAGTGAATAACATCTCAGTTTAGGTACAGGCTACAGTACTGTCTTGACTACACAGTATCTTGTAAATTCAAGAAAGTTTTGACTCAGTGAAGTTGCTCTTCCAGTTAAAGGTCATTTATTGCTAAACAAGTCTGTGGCAGGTTGACAGCACAACACTTCAGTCAAGTTTCTCTAGGACAGTGTATACCTTTTCAGAGTGGATGCAATAGTAACCATAGTGTACTGTGTCAGAGAAATGGATATACTCATAAATAAAACTGATGGGAGCATCCTGACATTAAACTACATTCCAGCTTGTTTTTAGGAAACTGAAGTGTCCTTGTGAAAACATATACATTCTTAAAGACCAGATGCAGTCAGGCAAAGAATATGACATTAAAAAAATCAAAAAGAAAACAACCCATGAATACTGGTAATCACTATGAGTCCCTATTAGATATCAGACAGAAATTAAGCTTTTTAAATAAAATTTTGAAAACTACAGAAGAAAAGGAGTACCTGGATTTTGTAATGAAGAAACTGATGGCTTAGTATCTTTATTACATTATTCATCTGCTTTAGTCTTACTGTATTACAATAGATCAAATATATACCCTATTATATACAGACAATGTTACAGGAGACACAAAATTTCATGCTGTAGTATCTACAAAGCGAAGGCAGCAACGACAGGTAAACCAGTCACATAAATCCTCATTTTGGGGCTGTACATCTATAGCCAGGTGTAAATGTACTCCTACTGCATTCTGGGAACCACCACAGAGAACCATTTTGAGTGGCAGAAGCTAATGAATGCAAATACAGAAGTCTTTTGGGGTTGAATTTGCAGCAAAGTAAAAATTCATTTTTATTGAAAACTAAACCACATTATTTGCTCTGGATCAGTTTTAGTTAAGAATTTTTCTGGCTTATTTGAAAGTAATTAAAATAAACAGTTGAGACATAATTCTAGGTATGCAGATGTTCTGAATTCTGTTTTTCTTTCCAAAGAAGCAGCAAATTAACAAATGCAGGCTGTGGTAGGGCACTCAGAATCCAGTGGTTCTACAGTATCAGAGCAGAATAGATTTTCAGTTTGGAGAATACACACTTGCTCACTCTACTGCAGGAACCAAATTTGATCTGAAAGTAGTGGATTACCATGAATTTAAGACTAGAAGCTTCCTATTTACTGTACACCTTGTAAGAACCAGTAGCACTCAGACTAAAAAAAAAAAAAAAAAAAAAAAAAAGAATGTCTATGATCTGTTCTTCAAAGTGAAGAAAGAAAAAGCAGGGAAGAGTTATTTACTACTTCTTGTTTCGTTAATGAAATATGCCACCGAGCAATTGAAATATGAGTTTAATTCACAAAAATAAGATCCTTGCATGGAGAAATCTTCCATAAAAGTTTCTGATTCTAGGCAAGATGTTTCACTCTAATCAAGTCAAGGCTTATCTAAGACTATGACATTTTGAAATTTACCCTTTCAATCTCAAGTTCCATTGGAAGAAGCTGTTCTCCAGATATAAAAACACAATAGGGGTTAGGTTTGACTGTTGAGAACATGACATATATTCAAAAAGTTGATTATTAGA
>JAVHNF010055198.1:0-13786 GCA_034783455.1 Micropsitta finschii
ATATGTACTCTAAAGGAAGTTTCCTGAAGGCATTGCCACCAGTAAAGTAAAAATCCTGGCAAAACTCAGCTGTCAGCTCCCAGGCAGGGTCTCAGTCCTGTGACATTGTGATGCAGCAGCCTGGGAACTCAGCAGCTGCTTGGTTTAATTTGAAATGGGAGAGTTTTGAGGAGTAAGGAGTGGAGCAGTTTTGGATTGTCTGTGTGCTGTTTTGACATGCAGCCCTTCCCCAGGGAAGGCTGGCAGGGACACATGTACTGCCTCTCTGAAGCTGCTAAAATGCTTAACAGGAAAGCAGCAGCTCTGAAAAAAGTGGCATTTCTGGTCATGAAGGGACTCTGATGAGAAAGGAAACCTCTGAGAAATACCACTGAAAAGTTGAACCTGCCAGCCATCGCACTGAAATAAAATATGGTATTGATTTACTTTTTAAATGATTAATACCATAGGAATGGAGCTGTCAAATTTTAGTTAATGTAAATTACAGTAAAGCAGTCTATAACTTTTTAATTGATCTGCCTGCTCTGTCAAACATAAAATGGCAGAACAAATACCGGCAGACTGACATGCGGTTTTGTGGACGTGGCAGAGAGGACTAGCACCGCAGGGTGAACACATCAGCCCACCAGCTACCTCCTCCTTCTCCCTCTTCCTCCCAGGTTGAGAGATGCTTATGAGCAGGTCTTACCTACCACTGGCTCCATGCTCCCTTCCCCACCTGTGAGCACCTTTAAGCTCAATATAATAAATATTTTCTACTGATCAGGAGCCTTTTTTTATTCCAAGCATGTTATGTGGCTCATTAACGGTGTGCACATGTGCAGAGTGTGTTAATTTACAGCGTATTCCCTTAAGGATGGTTAATATTGAACTTGAAATGTTTCTGGCTCTTGTTTAGGTTAAAGTGCTGACTGAAACCACTGTCATGGACCATGGTAATTTTATAATATGCAGTAAACATAAAAGTTGAAAATAATATTAAAATTTCATTCTTTTAAAATTAAGCTCTCTTCTTAAGAGCTTAAGTAGAATTGTTGGAAATAAATAAGTAATTCTTTGCTGAAACTACAGAACACTTGTTCACAGATTTTGAGCTACTTCACAAGTATTCAACTGATACCTCTTGGGCTTTGGAGATGTTTGACAATATTGTCAAATTCCCACATCCTCTCTTCAGAGACTCCACTGAGCACTGTCTCTGCAGAGGCCAAGATGAAGTTAAATTTCAGTCACTTTTTGTGCTTTATATATCAAAATAGAGATAGTTTTGGAAATCTGATGGTACTGTTCCTTCTGCTGTTGCAACAGCTACTGCACATTTGCTTACAGCGAGGATAAGGAAGATTCATTGTCTTTAAAATTTGTGATGCTTATGCTTTTGTTCTCTACTCAAAGCATGTCTCACTGCACTTGATCAACTAAAAATAATATGAATATAGCCCAGTGCCTTTTAAAGTTTCCCAAGAAGGCTATGCCCTGTCATGATCTTCTCTGAGTACCATTTTCCACACACCTAGTTATTTTTCTCAGTGAAGAGATGCAGCCACAGCCATTGCCCAGGTGTTCTAGTGCAGCTGCCTATGGGCAGCACATCTGTGCTAATAAATACTCCTTTAACAGACTGTAAATTTATTTGCATGGAAGAATAAATAAAGTACTGAAAAAAGAAAAAAAGGAATTCACTGATACCATGTAAAATCAAATTACATGAACCCTCCAGAATCCCTAGCCATGTGGAACAGTGTTTCCAGAACAGGTCTGGGCTTAAGAATTGGTGACTTTGCTCCCTGGAGCTCATGTTTACAGCTTGCCCATGTTCCTTGCACTAAGGCATCTAAAAAGATGTCCAAGATCACTGCTAGATTACATTGTAGATATCAGAAACACCAGGTAATATCTCCAAAATAATTATGGACCTGACCAACAACTTCTCATCTCTTTCACACCCACAGGATTATTTTTCTTTCTTTTTTTCCCCCCTTTTTGTTTTTCCTAATGCTAACAAAACCCAGCCTTATTTGCCTCACTGAAAATAACTGTCCTCCTCAGGGAAGCTCCTAGTACTCCATCAGACTTTATTATCAGAGTTCAAGCAATTCACTGGGCCAAATGCAAAATGTAAGGGGATCTGGCCGAACAACACATAATATCTATTTTTTCCTCCTGGTGAGTCAGAGCCCACCATCTCTGGTGGGCAGCATCCTTGCAGCTGCCCACAGCATGCAGGACTGGCACACAAACTGGCAATTTAATAGTGATTTTATAGCAGAACTTTTCTGAATGCACAACCCTGTCACTAAAATCAGAAGTCAGCTGGGTAAGTGTGATGCTCCAGTGTCACCTTATTATTTGAGCTTTCAGTAGGCGAAACCAGTTTCAGCTTTGTGTTGAACAGCTTCAATAAAATGATTGCTATCACTTAAATGATAAAAAAAATCAGATAGCAGTGTCTCTGAGGACATCCCTGAGTGCCACAGTCTTACCTGGGAAGCTTATGTGAAAAGAGACTTAACAAACAGTACCATATCTGTTCAGAAAGATAAGCAATCTTCATGGTATAATGAATGACATTTTTATCACGGGAGGATTTGGGGTGGGAGGATGCGGAGGAAGTGGGAAGAACAATTTACTTTGCTGGTTTCCATTTCTCCATTTTCTGTCAGACAACCTAGCAGGCGGACATATGGACATATAGCCTTTTCAAATGAGAGCTGGCAGATTCATGGGAAAATATTTTAAATATATTTGAGTCCAACGTTCTCTATATTATTGATGGCGAGCATGATTTGCAGCTCTCACAGTGTCAGTTTTTTCTCTTAATTGTTAATGAAACAGACAGATCTCCTGGGGGCAGAGGGAGGTGTTGTTTTCTAATTTTTCAAATCAAGAATATTGTAATAATCCCTCATTAATTCAATCATCTTTCTGTCAGACAACTGCTGCATAATTTAAGGGGTAAGGTTTTAAATAAAGATCCTGGCAAAACCATCAGGTTGATTTAATACATACTCTCCATCTAAGTGAATTTCACAATCCTTGGAAACAAAATAGTCTGAAAATTAAAGGTAGATGGCAATGGAAATGTCATAACTCCTCATATATGTCTTATTTTCTCTCTCCTTCCCACACTTTTTCTTTTTCTATCAATCTCTTTTTTGTTTTATTTTTTTTTTACCATTTGGAAAGAAACACTGATCATGCTCCTTGTCTGTACAGTCCCTTAGGCTCCCTGGAAGATGTCTTTTCCATCCTTGACCAATTTTCAAGAAGAAACAGCAGAACTTGTCTGGTCAGCCCTTGCTGCTCCCCAGCACTCTTTTCTGCTTGAGAAGCAGGTTGGCAGAGGCAGTGCCAAATTCTGCTCCATCCTTGGCAAAATAATGTACAAACAGTATTGACTAAATGCTTGTCTCCTATTTACTACCTCTGTGCAGAATTATTTGCTGAATTGTGCAAGAGTTCTTTGTTCCAAATGCCGAAACAATTGGATAGCACTGAAATGCCCAGATCTGGTTTTTATTTGGGACACATTCTAAGCCATGTCAGTACTTACTGCAGTGCTAATATTGGCTAACCTCTCTATAAACATTACTCAGTTTCTTTAACTGGTTGTGATGCTGGATTCCCTCATTTTCCTGGCTGTCACTTAGGGAACACGCTTAGGAGCCCCTATCATGCAAATGGGAGTCATTTGCTTTAACTCAGCTTCATCTGTCTAGTTGGACATGTACTGCTAAAGCTAAAAAGTGAGAGGGTGCTATCAAATAGGTTTTATTAAGAGGAGATACCATTGAATCAAGGTGAGCAAGGAAGTTTTCACTCTCTCTTTTTTTAAATGTTGCTGCATTAAACCAAAGCGTTCCTCTGTAAACTGTTACTGAGGAAGTTTCTCAAGGCCAAGAGGAAATTCCTGGTCAAAACACAGCACAGCAAATACTGCAATGATGTCTTTGCATTGTGCACCCTATGCGCATATCCCAAGCCTCAGACTGCTCTGGCTTTCTGATGGATCTCAATCTCCTGCCCTCTTCTCACACATGGAAGATTTTGAATGGTCCCATTTCCACGCTGGCAGAGACCGACAGCAGACAGATTTTGGTAATGAAATTTTGTCTTCAAATCATCCCAAATTAATGCCATGTGATCAAATTTGCAGCTTCTTATCTGTATCATCCCGGACAGAAAAATCCACTTCTTATTTTAGAGCTTGAGCAATGAAAAAGCTGTCCTGGTCCTGTGTTAATCCTTCTTATTCAAAGGTCAGCACATCTTGCACCACATCTCTTGCACCTCTTTTAAATAAATACATACATACATACATAAATACATAAATAAGTAAATAAAGAAATAAATAAATGGTAAGGGGAGATAAATAACTAAAAATAATTCAATCCTTTGGGCTGATGTTGGACAAAATTAAATCCTGGGGAAAGTGTCCATAGTGAAATTTGCCCTATTTGCCATGAAGATCTTTACTGGGAGACCATAGAGGATGTTACCATGTCTTACAGTGATGTAAATAATCACTTAATGCAATTCTACACTTTCCTGAAATTGCTGAAGGTGGTGAGACAGAGCTCTTGGCTGTTTGAACCTTGCCATTGACTCACCAGGATGATAATTTTAACTTGCCCCATCAAATCATTATTTGTGATTAGAACTACAAGTCAAGAGATACAGATACTTAACAATAAATGTATTTTCCAAATAGCTTCTTAGGTAAAAAGAGAAAATTATAGAGTAATAATGCTAGTAGGCTATAGAGAGGAATCCAGAAAAGATTTAAGTTATGTTTAATATGGATGAAGACAGACAGAAGACAACAGAACATCTTTGCTGGGACAGCCATTCTCCTAATACCAGCAACAACAAACCAGCCATAGTCAGAAAAGCCAGAGAGGAATATTTGACTTGCTGGTCAAAATACCCTAAATGAGTTCGGCTAGGTGAGCAGCAGTGGAGGCCAGGGGGGCCAGCCCTCTCCTCCAGCTCCTGATGGAAGACATCATTCTATACCCTTCACCTTACCTGGGAAGTGCTGCTTTGCTTCTACTTCTGCAGCAGTCTGTTGAATCTGGAGCAAACCCCATGGGAAGAGCTGTAAACCACCAGCACGCAGGTTCACCTTCACTTGGCTTTAAGACAAGCTGTCTCAAGCACGAAGTGCAGTGAGCTTAACAAAATACCATCTGAAAGCTAGTGCTACCAGGCACGGAGGGAAAATGAGCTTTGAAATGGGACTTACAATTAGATAATTTCCTAAGGATGCACAATAATTAGCACTCCTTGAGTTGCTAGAGCCCCAAAGTCTAATGAATTGGGTACTATTTCCCTTGGCTCCACAGTAATATGTATCGTCAGGGCATAGACACACTCAGACACCTAATTTTTTTAACACTTGGTGGCTTGGTGCGCAAACTACTTCATGTGCATTGGGAGCTTTAAAGGACTTTAGAATTTATCTGAAAACTGACTGATAAAATAAATTGTTTGGGAGATTGTGGGGAAGGACAGTATTAGTGTTACTGTACAGGTCCTGTGCCTGCAGGTGCATGTGTCCTGAAACTGCCACAATGTTATTATATGAGAGTGGGTTGAACAAGTGAAGTCCTAACCACCCATTATCATCTGACCTAAATTCCAATCAAAAGAACACAATCAACAATATGTGTTTGCCTTTATTTTACTTTAATCTCCTCTTTAATTTAGAAGTCTTTCTATAGAGATTTATATTGGCAATTTTTTTAAGATCTCTCCAGAGTTTGTACATCACTTTCACACTAATTGTTGTGAGCAGTGCAAAGGCAAGGCAGTAGGATCATCAAAGTCTGAAAAGGACTCCTGGATTCTAGACTGTTGTATACAATTTGTCCAACTGACCTGAACTGCTCTGTCAGTCTCTTGCCATCATTGAGCAAACGCTATTTATGTGGGTCTGATTTTTTTTTTAATACTGGATTCTGCCAGCAACTGTTTCAATCTGTTTTAATATCTCAATAAGTGGTAATTGGCAGCATCAACTGTTTTTCTTTCCTGTTCTCTTTTATCAAAATAAGTGTTGCAGTGCTGAGTTCAGAGAGACTCCATAGCTATTTCCCAGCTGCCATTTAATAAGCAATCTGGAAGATTTTTAGCTCCTCTGGAGAACATAATGAGTATGGTCAGTCTCTGGCATCAGTTGTGCTTCAGAGTCCCACAGGTATTATCTCTCATAATGAGTCTTGTTTTACACTTTAGAGATATTTTTCAGGTATTAATATTTTTTAAGATCACATAACTTATTGTAAGGGGTTTTTAGCATTTCAACCTATATTTAAATCGTTTAGAAGTGGAAGCAGGACTGAATACTGCAGGAATTAAATGTTCTACCTTTTCCTATTTCAGCTGTTACTATCATATATGGACAAAAGACACTGCGGGAAAATGCTGTTTACCGCACCTCTATTCTTCAATGCTCACAATAGTTACTTGGCGTCCCTGTGACTGCTGCTGGCTGGTAGAGAACAATGAAAGTCAGGTAATCAAGAAGTCTGGATCCATACAGTGCCTTGAGGATCTGATCTGGCTGCTGCTAGGTCATTTATACCATAAATCTGTAATAATAGATAGTGTCACATGGCAATTGCCAAAAATAAATATATGGCCCAAAAGGTTAAACTGAAGGCTGCTTAATCTGTATAAAATCATTGTTTTCATAAAATAAGTAGCTGATTAAACTCCGAAATAGCAAAAATAATTCCTTGAAGAGCTTCCATTGCTCTCTTAAGACTGATCTTTATTGGCAGAAGGGAGAATATGTCCACTCTAATGGATCAATTTAAATGCATAACAGTTAAAATAAACTCCTTAAAGTATGTCTCCACATTCCTTATGTTGACTAGTGAGACATCGCTTTTTCCCAAAATACTGTATAACTGAGAGACATTTAAAGCAAAAAAAAATAAATTATGCTGTCTATCTCAAGCTGGTCTATAGCATTTTCTACACTTAAAGATATGATTGATTGTGTTAACGGTAAAACTAAAATGTGCTTCACATAGCTTTGCAGACTTAAGCCTCCTTTGTGGTTTTCTTCTGTGGATGTAGCATTCCCTAGAAATAAACTGCAGGGGAACAATAAAGCAGCAGGGAACATAACAGAAAGCAAAATAAAAAATGAGAAACCTAATCACCAAAAAACCCCACCAAGGTAAACCAAACCTTAATATTGTACATGTCCCTTGTAAGAGACCCCTTTCTTGGCCAGCCCAGGCTGGTGGAAGGAGGGACTGGATGGTAAGTGCAGCTCTGACAATACAACCTGATGGGACCTTGGGGACTGCAAAGTTGATCCTGCAGCATGGCAGATGTGTTGGTGTCACTGCTGCCACAATGCAATGTCCCCTTGTGGGAGGCAGAGTTTGGTGACTTGAACTTTTCCTCCTTAGGGTCATCAGCAAGCTCAGAGTCAATGATTTATAGCAGAATGAATCAATTCTGTGTACTTTTCCTTGGATTTCACTTTAAGAAGATTAAACAAATACACCTATATTTAAGCAAATTTATTATCTGGCTTATGCATTGCAATTTTACTTGGATGGAAAGCTAGAGTGATCAAATCAAAGTCACAAATAGGCTGGAAACAAATAAATGAATAAGAATGATCAGATCTTCAACAGCCATAAAACAAATCCAAGGATGAGTTTGTGATGACAAAAAGCTACTTTCTGTTAGGAGAATTGATGCAGACATCACCTTTCTTCCAACAGAAGTCCCTGAATTAAGCTGGGAAGTTGTCATTTTGAAAACTCCTCAAAATTGTATTTCAAATACAATTATTTCAATTGAAAGGCAAGCAGACTTCCTAAGGAAGATGTGAAATGAAAGAATTTGTCCAGTGGAAAAAAAGAAGAATGAGGTCCTTGACCATTTTTGCAGGTGGGAAAGCCGGGACTTGCCTGCGTGGAAAGGGACCAGCTTGCTGCCATCTCTTCCACAAAGGAAGGGAGAAGATCTTTCTCCCGTGCTATGTTTTTGGTGCAGTAAGGATGCTGATGTCCCAGGCACTGTGCACAGACACAGAAAATCTGACAACAGGGGTTTATTTGCAGTTGTGACTTTTCTCTAAAATGCCAGCAACCAGATCTTGAAAGTGGAAAACATATATAGAAGCCAGCTTGCTTGGTAGAAAACCTATTTTTTATTAAAAATCAGTTCCTCCACCCCATTTGCAGGGACAGCTAGTAAATCCTGAGCACTCAGCTTCAGATCTTGTGTGCAGTGAGATGCAACCACTTCTCCCCAAGGCACTTCTCTGAATGTGAGTAATGTCCAAAGTGCTGCCATCTCCATCTCCCTTTGCATTTTACAATGCAGGTTCCCCATTCCATCCACCACCATTATAAATAACTATCAATTGCCATGTCACTGGGTGACCCAAACTCTGCTTCTCCCACACTCTGTGCCCTGGCACCCTGCTGCAGTCCTGTTCTCTCACCTCTTCTGCAGCAGCATAAGCATCCTTGCACCTTTGCAGGCTCTTTCTGTCTGCTTATTTCAGCTGCATGATCTCAGTGCTGCAAGATCTCACTGCTGTGAGAAGATGTGCTTTCTCCTCACCCACTCTCACACATTCATTGGGATCTTGGCTGGGTTAGTGCAGTATTGAGCAATGGTCTCACATCTCACATTGGGATCCCAGATAAAGCTTTAAATCTCAGTCAGAACAATTAAGCATAGTTATTTCCAGTAATTACAAGTGGTATCAGTCAGTTTTATGCATGAGTGGTTAAGATACCAAAGGCTGTAAAATCATATGATAATGAGAAGAACAATCCTAACAGATTTTATTTATTGCCTTTTTTATTTCTGGAGACCACAACCACTGCTGTAAATGTGTAAACTATACCAGTGAAGGCTTTAATGCATTTTATCACTGATTTCCAGCGTCTGGAGTCCGATGAGACCAGGCTTTGTGCTCCATGTATTGTGTAAATAAGATTATTTGAATGAAAAATTTGCTTTATTTAAGAGCAAAGCTAGGGTAGTTGTCAACCAATTTATATAGGATATAGGAAGGATCTAGTACAAAAATACACAACATGGGGGTAAGATTTTGTAGGCATTAAACACCTGATCACATCTATTAGATACTTAATTTGAACAGGGATACACAGGCAAAGCCCACCTGAGGCTGCTGCTCATGCTTGTAGTCAGAGCAAATCCCCCCCAGATATCAACAAAAATAGTTGGGTTTGGGCTGTGTAGGTGGGAAATGTTTGTAGGCCATGTGGCACAAGTGGGGTCAGCCTTCTCCTCTTTTTCCTTCGGCATACAACAAAACGCATGGCAAAGCACACCTAGATGGTACCCCATTCCCTTGCCTGTCTCTGGGGGTGTTTGGGGCACCCTGGGAACTGGGTTTGGTTGTTGGGGTTTTTTTTTTAGGTTATTCTGCACAGATTAGTCAAGCTACAACAAGCTTTCTCTCTAAAAAGTTACCCAAAGAAAAAAACATTTCACACATTTTCTAAACAGTCAGATGCCTGCAGGCTAAACATTCTTGAATAAATTCTGCTACATCTTTCCTAGCTGAACTGTAATTACTGCAACAGTAGGGATGAGTCATCACTAGCCGTAGTTTATCATCTGGAAAATAGCATGTACTGTACCTAATACTGTGTGCACTGGAACTAAATCTGCTACTTGCTCCAATATCTTTATTATTAAAACAAGCCAAAGACAAGCTCTGTCATTCACATGCAATACATAGCACAAGCCCTTAATTTGAGTTTTTCCTACAAGAATCATAATAAGAGAACTGAACTTGTGTTTAACTATCTCTGTATGCCATGTGTACAACTAAAGAGTAACAGCCTCAGGATGAGAAACTGATGCTGGTGAGAAAAAGGTGGAAAGAAAGGAAGAAATCCAGCTCTGGGTATTTACTCTTTTCCTTTGGGTTCCCCCGTGTGTACAAGGAGGCTCTGGTGGCTGTGCCCCTTGGAGTGACCATCCCTGTGTCCTTCTGGAGAAAAACCCTGGGAACTGAGGGCTCATGAGAAAGCACAACCTTGGTGATGTTATGCTTTTTTGTACGGTCTCGGGAATTCACATTTCCCCATTTCATCTCTGGTTAAAACACCTTAATTTAAGCTTCTCTCATTTTGTTAAATCAGCATCTACATATTAATTAGCAGTTTCTGCACTTAAGAAATGTAGCTTCCTGTTACAACAGTAATACCTCTTCCCTGTTCTAGGTTCCCATCTAATTTGTTGTCTGCCAAAGACTTTAGAAATAACAGCTTTTAATTATATAGAAAGGTAAGTCATCAATTTGTCTGTATCACCCCTGTTAGAGATTTCCCTCACAAAAGTTATCATTGTGGCTTCTTGCAGTGAAGTATTCAAAGATTGCTGCTGTTCTTAATGGGATAACCAAAGTGCTATGTCTACTGGTAGCTTGAGTTTTCTCACTAAAACTGAATTTGATCAAAAATTTCTCTTTAACAGCAGACCTGCTAAAAACCCCTGTTACAAATGAACACATCACTCCCAGAGAAAATCAAGAACATTTTTGTAACTACATCAGTTTCCACTCCCAAATAAGGTGTTGCCTTACAAGTCAAACACCACGATGATGGGCAAATACACAAAGCTTGAGATAACACCTGTGTGAGCTTAACACTAGGAAAAGGCAGAGATTTCCTATTTTCAGAGACAAATCCTTGAGAACAGTCCAGATTTGTCTGACAGTCTGAAGGACACCCAAAAGCATGAACAGCATGAGTGCCCAGGCTCTCCTGAATGCCTGGAGTTGATTTATCAGGTTATAAATAAGGTGAAATTTGGCCACTCTCTGCAGGACTTGTGCTGCTGGGAAGATGCTGCAAGGTTTATTGGTGTGCTACAGAACTCTCTTATTAATGTAGACTTCTGGGTGGTTGGTTTCTCTTCTCCGTGGTCTTGGTGTTCTGTATTTTATAGGTGCAATTTTTCCTTCTCAGAACATTAAAAGAAAAATAATAATAAAAATTACCTGAGTGGTGTAATTATCAAGTTACATCTGTCAGTGGTTTCAGCTTTTCATGCTTGTAGTCCACAGGACTGTTTTTATTTTGTCCCAGTGTCTGTGTTCAGGTAACGCTTTAGCTATAATAGCACCTTCTAGTATTTGTCCCCTCACAGTTAGATTTACCTTTCTATGCTCAGATTTCACTACTGTTCTATTTACAAAGGCAGGCAGTTAGAAAGCCAGTTTTCTCTTCTAAAATTAAAAACTAGGCTCTGGCTTTCATCAGCAGCATGACTTGGGGTAAATTAACTTTCACTTTGGCTTTCGATGGATGTATAATGAACTCTGCATTGTTCAGCTGGAAATCTTAGAGCTATTTTTCATTCCAAATGTCTTCTGAGCAGCACGTCTGACAGGTTATTAAGATTTTAGTATCACTGTGGAAACATTTTTCTAGGCTTCTTGGCTAGGATCAGGAGAGGTTTACTGCACTTTCTCCATCTCCACACCAGTCTGCTGATCTCCTAAACTACCTGGTTTCCAAAATGCAGATATTTTAGATATATGCATCAGGAAATATTTAATAAGCAATGATTTTCAATGCTTGTTTCTTGGTCCTAACCACGAAGCTGCACTGTGCAAGGCTTTCACATCAGTTAATTTAGCTACTGAAGTGTAGGAAGTTTAGCTATTAGTCACTGGGAAAGATCAGGTGTCTCTGAAGGATCTCCAGATTACAGAACCAGGTAGATGCTGCTGGAGAGCACCTCCAGGAACTCATTTAGAGACCCGGAGCCCAGAGCATCCCTCTGCTAGGAGAGAGGGCAGCAGACAGATGCTGATGCTCCTGACTGCAGCTCTCTGGCCTATAAGGAGAGAGTTTTATTACCTGAATTACTCAAACCTCCTCTGCTTGTGTGCTATTTTCCTTAATCTCACTTTTATAAAGGTTTTCATGATTTGCAATTTTCCAAGCAATTTACAGAACACATTTCAGCTTTTTACTGAAAGGACATTACAGCCATATGTTTCACTTTTTTCATCTACTATGACTTTATGACTTTATGCTTATGTACCAAGGACAACACAAAACCTTTCAATTCTGAAATGATCAATTACAATGAAAATAATTAAATATTTTGTGGACAAAAGCCAAGGAAAAGGTTAAAACCTTCATAATAATGAGCATATTTGAGGAGATCAGAATATCAACCTCCCTGAAGTCCATGCAATCATCGATTTCTGCTTCTCTTCCATACTTTAATTTTGGTTACTAAACTGACTCTCTAGCAATTGAGAGTAGGTGAGGGAAGACATACCTATGGAAAGGTACAGGGGAAGGTGAGCCTTAAGGGAGACAGGGAAGAGAGAGGCAGCTATTGGATGAGAAATTGTCTTCAAAGGCAGTTTCCAAGTTTCCAAAGCTGGCACCTGGCAAATGAATTTCAAGGTTCTTCAGAAAGTGCAATCTGATAACACATAATACCACTTTCTTGAGTAAAAAATGACAAGACGAATGCCTTTTGCTCACTCTAACTATTTCTTGCTGTCTGAGTCATCTCATCAGCCTGCTCAATTACAGAGATGTTACTGGTGTAGAATACCACTGACTCATGCCCTGTATTTCAGAACTTTATGAGAGAAAGGAGTGGTCCAACAGTTTTATGGAAAAACAGCATTTGGACATATTAGAAATTATCGATTAGCATCAGCCACAAAGCTACCATGCAAGCAGTGCCGATCATAGGACTTTCATAGTGTCTAATCTGCAACCCTAACCAGCCTTTCCTCAGTACTGGTCTGTGCTGTAAGTCAGTACGTAAGTCAGCAGCCGGAATTAAACTGGTATAGCTGGGTATACTTCTAAGCTGCAGGACAGGGACAATTAAAGACAGCTATAACTGTTCCAGGATATGATTAATTTTTTTTTTTTTCATTAACACTGATAAACTGCCTTCAAACCAGAAATTATGAAGTTGAGTTTCTTGTAAGCGTTTGAAGGTCCAAAGTTATTAAATAGAAAGTATTTTCAAACAGGGAATAGTTCTAAAATTATTGCTCCTCAGTTTTTTATTATCTTTTCCCTCCTGAAATGGGAACAATAAATACTATTTGTACAAGAAGAAGAACAGGGAAGGTGTTTGAGACTTGAGAGTCATTTGAATACATATAATGCCACGTTCAAACCTTGCCATCTATGGTGATGAACATTAAACTATAACAGCTTTGCTTTTAACAACCTTAATTCCTCTCTCTCTCACCAAGAGACCTGTTGTTTGCACTAGGATCCTTCATGGATGAATTGGATTTTCATATTTTTGGACATTTTTTTCCCCAAAAGCTATAAATCAGCATTTTATGAATGAATAAATCCCATCTGCCAGCTGTTAAAAATCTGCTTCAAAGCTACGATATCTAGGTCATTTTATTTCATTACTCTGGTGCCACCACCAATAAATAAACTTGTTATTGCACAACTAAGGATATTATAGTTTTTCTCAAAGGGAACTGTTAAAGAAAACTGTAAACTTGCCTTCAAAATGCATACTGCTCTGACAGCAAGTGGGCAGTCTCCGTATTCCATTGACCTTGGCCTGGCTTTTGAGCTGTACATCATTACATGTGTCAGTGTGCACTCGCAGCCCAGAAAGCCAACCATATCCTGGGCTGCATCAAAAGGATCATGACCAGCAGGTTGAAGGAGGTGATCCTGCCCCTCTGCTCTTGTGAGACCTCACTTGGAGTATTGTGTGCAGTTCTGGTGTCCTCAACATAAAAAGGACATGGAACTGT
>JAVHNF010055199.1:19012-31090 GCA_034783455.1 Micropsitta finschii
GGCACCAGGCTAATTAGTTCATCTCCCTCTTTGGTTTTCGCTTTTTACCCTTCAGTATTATAGTTCAATGTTAAAATGCATTCCTCTTTTCTTGTATTTACTCAGTAAAATAGATAAATTTTAGCTTCAACAATATTTCCTTGTAAAACTGTTCCTGCTGACCTCTATTCAATGTTACTGTTCATCAGTGAACAAATCCTCTGGTTTGCTTACAAATTGCTGGTACGAAAGCAATCAGAACAAGATGCATTACGCCAGGTAAGTGAGTGAATGATATTTAATCTGGGAATTTATATATCAGTGCCTTTAAACCATTTTTGTGTGCTTTCTATTGGGCCTTTTTTTTTCTAGAGGAAGATTTATTGTATTTTTATGATGAGATTTGAAATCAAACCAGAGCCTGGCACTTCTTAAATGTGCTTAGGAGGTCCTATTTAATAAACATTTAGGGCATAGGTGATTTTAGTAAGTTGCTGATTTTTGAAATGTGTTTTGTATGTGGGTGACCTTGCATGAACCTTTCAAAAGTCTTGCTTTGCACATCTCTCCTTTTATAGGAGTATATTCCCAGAGTGAATTCTAAACATTGTGAAAGCCACTCTTTCCAGTTCTGCCCTTTGTTGGAAGTACCAACGATCAGCAGCTCTGTTACTTAATAGAATTCTTTCATGTAATTGTAGACAGCTATCACATCTGCCTTCCCTCTTTCTTGAAGGTAAACTTCAACAAGTCAATAACGAAATAAATGCTTTAATCTGTCATTAGTCATCTGAATCTTGGTCAAGTCATCATTTCTTCTCTTCTTTCTTCCAAAGGGTTATCTAGGATAATCTTTCCATGTAAAAGCCTGCCCTCCAGTTATGAAGTTCATAACTGTTATGAACTGTTATGAAAAGTGTTCAGTTATGAACATAGTACCATTTTATATTACCAATCATCTTAAAAATAAACAAAAAAATGCCAAACAATAAATTCAAGCCCAAGTCCCAGCTGATGAGAAAATAAAGGCTGGAAAGTGCACATCCTTGTCATCTGGCAAATATTCCTACAAAAAGTAGGAACGATTTAAGCTTTGCCTGCTAAAAGCAACCCCCCTATTAGGGACTGTGTCTGTTAGGATTCATTGGCTAACTCCTGCAAAAAGTCCTGCAAATTATCATTTGAAAGTTCCACAGGGCTTTATTTTTATTTTAATCATTCCACTAAAATATTACCTGTGCTTTTCTGTCACCTGACAAACTGGAAATCCTCTTTGGACTGTGTTCCCATGGAAGATTGATTAGGAGGAAGGGCCAAGATGTGTGAGAACAGTGATGATGCTACTTGGCCTGAGAAAAATTGCTGTAGGCCAATAGCAAACGCTAAGCAGGAAGGTTAAGAATAAGGAGTACTCCAAAAGGATACTCATGTGTTTTCTGTCCTTACCTTAAAGATGATGGAAGACTCCTAATTCATGCAGCAGGAGCAACTAGTAAGCTTAAACTAGAGAACTGTCACAAAAAATGGACTCCTGTTAGCTCGAGAGGTCATAGTTAATAGGCATGTGAAGCGATGTTGCAGTGTCTGTATTTGAATGGATCAGCAGTAGGACAAGATTATTAATAGTCAGAGCTTTCATTCCTTAAAATAGTTGAATGAATTTAAGATCTCCTCATAGGAGGCCTATTAGTCTATTTTGAGATCTTCTCATGGAAACCGAAGGTACAGGAGGAAGGGAAGAAGAGGTTGTCTTATTCACAGTCACAGAGCGCAGAGGGAAGTATTGGCAAAACTAGGATTAAACCTTCTGCATTTTCTTTGCTGTCCCATATGTGTCTCACAGAACTGTTTATAAGTGTCTCCAGGGGGTAAAGAAGTCATAAAAACCATTTAGATCAGAAAAAGGCTTCATTGATTGGTGTAATTAAGAAAACTGAAACATGGCGGTCTAACAAGTTAAATATAATCACTGAATAATAAAGACACAGTCTGCATTTTAGAATCCCATGCAGTAAACCTGAGTCTAAAAATGGAGATGGCCTCTTTAATTCCATGTGTTTTGTGTTGCAAAATGGTAGGAAATGCACTTATTTCTGATCATGCAAGCTACTAGAAACTACTATAAAAATTCCAAATTTATCTACTAAAACTGTGCAGTAGTACGTTTCGTGCAGATAACAGCTACAGTGACTCAGGTAAATATAAAGGTAGCAGTAGGGCTGGATAAGCACTCAGAGTCATGTTTGCACTCATATCCTTTTAAATTGATAGTGAGGTTTTTTGTAGCCATACATCTTTGTGGTGATTCTGCATTAATATGTGCATGCAGTGAGCTACATTGCTGTCAGTGTTCATGGAAAGTGCCATTTAGGTTAGCGTGAGACACGTTAGTCTTGGGGAGAGCAAAGTGCTCCATCAGCATTTGCCATCAGGAGCCTGGTCAGGGTACTTTGCTGCTTTAAACTCAATGAGCTCAGGATTTTGTTGTTTTAGGGAGAATCAGATGAACTGCCGAATGAAACGTTACTTAATGACAGGTCTTTGACAGATAAAAATATTCAGACAACTGTGTTTCCTTTTAAATGACTGACTGGGATGCGTATGTTTTCCCTATATGTATACATAATCTAAGAACGTGCATACAACTTGATATGTAAGTCGGCTGCTTTCTTACTTAATCGTATCATTGAACTCTGAAATAGTGTTGTCATATCAAATTGCTATAAAGTATTAATACTACAGATACATGATTTTTACTGCTTCCTTAATTTTTTAAAGAAAAATTGTTGGTTTTAACTGGACATTTCTGGAGGGCTGCGCTTGAAGAAATCTGTAATAATCCTTCTAGTGAAATAACTGTTGCTTATTCATTTACAGGTGTGGCAGTAATTTTTTCTGATTTGTAAACACTTTTGAATAATACTGAGTTTTCCTTTGAACATTTGGCGGTAAAAACAATCATTCTTTAAAGTGTTGATTTTCTGGGTAGTTTACATCACCACACATGGCTGTTTTGCCCTTGGCAAATCGTGTAGCTGTTGTGATTGAATATAGGAGGTATAAACCCTGTTAACCTATGAGTATCTGCTTATCAGACGTATCTTACCAGAAGTGCAGTTTGCAGCAGTTCCCATCTAACTTTAGTTTCTCCCTCCTCCTTTTTTGCTTTGTAACTCTTGATCTGATTTCCTAATCCGTTGTTGCAAGCAAAGCCAACACACGCGTGCTCGCAAAGGAGCCCAGAGACATTGCAGCTAGCAGGGGAACCCCAGCAACAGAGTCCAAGAAATAGAGCCCCTGTCTCAGTTCCTGCTCCCTGTGGCTGTCCTACAGGGCAGGGACACTCTGGTCGTATCTGCAGACTGAGGGGGGTTGCTGCATGCCAGCGTTTGAGACTTACTATGTGAGGCAGGGAGGAAAATGGGTATGGATGAAAATTTCATGGCGACCTCAAGGATGCCGTCTGTTTCATTAAAAACATTTTGAACTGCACAATTCTGAGAGAAATTTCATGTAAGACTGAAACAAATAGCTTTTGGTTTTAAAATTGAATTTTTAGCAGTTACTAGTATAAAATGCAGTTCTTGCCATTTGCTGGTTTTATGTAGCTTCTGTGTATTATAGAATGTGTGCAGTGTTTTGAGCATTACAGCCTGATTGCATGGCATTGATCTTGCAAACACAGAAAATGTATGCTACAGGAAGGTCTTGCTGGTTTCTATCAATTCTCTACAAATAATGACAAAATGGCTAAAATATATAGAAAATAATGGCTAAAATATAGAAAAAATAGAAAATACTTTACTAATTTTGAATATTTTTATTTAAAGAATTTGACATTCAGTTTAGGAATTTTTATTTTTGTGTACATCAGTGACATTATAGCAGAATACACCATGAAGATGTATGCTGCTATTAAAACACAAGAAATGCATGTGGTGAAAGAAAGGTGTTAGCTGGCCTGATAAAGATAATTTCTGCCTACAAATTAACAAGTCAGCATAGTGGTTTTTTTCTGTAGAGGGTTGCGCGCATGTAAAAAGGAACGTATTTTCTTCATTCTTGCAAGAATGTTTTAAATGTGTTTTTCTGTCTTAGTAGCACAGTTTCTTTTCTTATTGTCCAGTAACTACTTTGTCCCTGGGCATCTTGTGAGGATCTGGGGAACAGGGGATGTTGAGTCAACTACCAAAGAAATTTACAGGTGAACAGAGCTCGGTCCTCAGGAGTCCTTCCATAGCGTTCATTGTGTTTGCTAGAGTTGCATATGAGTTTCAGTCTTCCAAAAGCTTGATATTGATCTGAGGATAGATCCCAGCAAATTCAATGGAATAACCTGTTTCTGAGGATTGAGTTATGTGATGTTATTTCAAATTCTTCAGTTCTGTATCTAAAAATTGGATATAATAATATTTGTCTATTTGGATTCGTGGTGCTTTAGATTTCCTCCTGCTGCTGCTAAATAGGGCCTAATCTCCAGTGAGTATTGTAATTTCCTGCTAGTGGCTGACATTAGGGGAAGCTATTAGATAAGCTATTTTTGTCAGAAGCATTTCAGGAAAAGGAAGAGAGGATAGGTCTAGGAATATCTTTCAAAAACATAAGAGTTTCACAGCAATTAAGTTCTAAAGCAAGTTGCCATAGACAGAATGTGACAAAACAAAAAAGCCTGAACAACAGCAGTAACAAAATAATTCAGTGATTTCAGCAGTATGAACATTTAAAGTAAAATGGCCCAAAGGCTGATATTGGGCAGGGACTGTCAAGCTATTATTTTACAGAGTCCTAACAACAACAACAACAGAAATCATCTTTCCAACAAAAAGCTTTCAGAATGTTTGAACTGAATAATTTTTTGTATCATTACATGTCTTTAGAATCCGAGATGCTGAGATATTCCAAACAGTCCCATTATTTTGGTTCTCTCATGAGCAGAAGTTAAGGTGGAATTTCCCAATGAGCTGTGACAGTCCATGGCTTTTTGTGGTACTTTGTGGAAACAATCACAACACAATACTCCAAAATATTTTTGAGACCAGGTCTGAGCTTCAGTTTATGCATCTCTGTCTGTACTTAGTGCAAAAGGGGTCAACCAATAACATGGTCTGTGGAATTTGGTTTGAAATTACGGTGAATTATTAAACTATTTAACTTCGCCACTTTCACTCTTTTAGCCCATCTAAGCAGGAATTACAAGATATAAAAGCCTGGCTTTATGGATCACATCAGTTTCTGTCACTAGGAGTATGAAATAGGAAATGTGGGTAAAGAATATAGAGGAAAGCTGGAATAAATACATGGAAGTAAATTCAAGTTTGGCATAAAGTGGATAGTAATTCCATAGAAAAAGAGCAGTGAACTGAAGGAAAAGAAAATCAAAACATATAGAATAATGAAAAAGAACAATGTTATTTCAGAAGTAAGGAGTTGGGGAGTAATAAGGGAAGTATCATCAACATAAATTTGCTAGCCAGTAACTTGAATCAAAGGTGTATGTGAAAGGTGAATGAAGATGTTCCTTGTGTTTATAAAATAGCAATATAGGCAGTTCAAGATCCTCCAGTTTATGGTGCAGCATGTAGTAGAAGCAAATTTGCTATGCAAGTCTGAAGTCTTACATTGTATTGAATGTCATTGGCATATTTTGATAAGCAACATAGAAAATAAAAGTAAATAGACAAAATGTTACAAACCCAAGATTTCTCAAAGGAAATAAAATGATATAAAAAAAAATGAATTTTGCATACTACAAAAAATGTTAAAAAAAGATTTCCCTGCCCATGGCAGGGAGGTTGAAACTAGATGATCATAAGGTTCTTTCCAACCGTAACTGTTATATGATTCTATTTGCCAGTGACACTGAAATGTTCAGTAAAATCAGTATGAAAAAAGATATTACAAATTTGGCTTACTAATTATCAAACTAACAGTTATACTGTGTCATAAAAAGCTTGGATACAGCAATAAAGACTTGAACTTTTCTGTTTTCTTTTGTAAATAGAACCAGTTTTGTGCCTTTACTTCCCTCTATGTCCCCATCTAGACCTTTGCCCCTTCTTGCAACAGTGCTTGCACAGTATCTGGGGCTTGGGAGCCTGGCTGTAGGTTGGCTGTGCTTGTCTGGTACAGGTGGTACTTTTCTTAACCTTCTAAAAAAGAAAGCAAATTTGAAATGTTTACATTTCAATGTAAAACGATGGCTTACAGGGTGGGTGCTGCTAATTTCTCCACAGTAAATTTTTGAGGGCAAAATTGTGCTTGATGTCACACCAAAGTCTCTTGTTATGGTTTGACTCACTAGGTGGAAATATCTTAATTTTCATTTTGTCTCATGTTCTGATGCCTATGACCCATATGGAAGTCTTGTTTTATAGCTATAAAGAATGCAGCACGAGATGGATGGAATTTTAAGAAGTTTTGTTTGGTGTTATCATGTCGTAAACACCATTTTACTCATGAGACTTTATGCATGGTTATTTTTCATGGGCATAGGAGGAGCAAATTGAAATGCAAATTGAGAATCATTTTGTTAGGGGTATGTGTTATCAGTTCAGGATACAAGAGGGTGTTGTGTTCCTCTTGGTTGGAATCAATTCAGTCCTGAGAAGAGAAAAACGATTTAATAAATTACATATAGCCAAATATTAAGCAGGATACACAGTAACCTGTCTGTACTGTGTAAAACTCCCAAATACATTTCTTAAAACAAGTAAACAACCCTGAAATCCTAAAACAACATTCAGGTTGGAAAATGAAGTGCTCAAAGATCATGGTGGATTCTTATAAAATCTCCCCCAAAATACATACTCTAAAGTTGTAAACACAGAATGTTTACGTGCTCAATTAGTCCAGTTCTAGACACAACAAAAATCAAAATGTCTCATTCATCTGCAGCTCAGGTTGATGTTTCTTCAGCTCCTGTGAAACTCTTCATGAAAAGTTCTATGCAGGAGTGGGCACATGTACTAAGAGATGCCCCAGCTGTGAGGTTGCTCACGCACACTCACTCTTGTTTTTGGGGACAATCTCATGCCCTGCAGGAGGGGGAGCACAGGCCCTTGTCCTGTCTGCTCTGCTTGCGGGCTGTGTTTCAGCCAGCTACTCATGGCACATCCATCTGATGGCAGATGATTAGCCCAAGCCTGAATCCCACTGGTGCTGTTTTGGACGTGGGTTTCTACACAGTAAGTGTGTGCCCTGCCTACTTAGTTTTGGGTCTGTCCTGTCTGAAAATTATGGGTTAGAGTATGCTTTTCCTGTGTACCATGAGAGTATCCTCGATGCTGGCAGGAGTGAAAGCTGTTTCTTTTTATTTATTTTTTTTTTCTCTAGAAATATAGAGGCAAGAATGAGACAGGAGCTTGGCAGTTCCCATAGGCACTGAAAGGAGAGGGACAGTAAATGGTGCCTCATTAGGAGTCTTTTATAAGTGAGAGAACAAAGCCACCAGTAAGGTTTTGAGGGGCCATTCTCACTGTATGAGAATGAATGCCTGCCCTCTTGGAGTATGCGATACACACCAGCTTTGCTGCTATGGGATCAGAGTTCAGGTATAGAAAGGGTGGGTAGGATGACAGGCATGTGCCATTAAACAGCTGGCAATGCATGGAGCAGAGAAAGCTCAAGACAGCAGTCAGCTTGAACCTGCCTGCTTCTCTAGACAGGCATTTGGGTAGGTAGTACCCAACAAGATCAGGCACTTTTTACAAAAGCATTCATAGAGAAACAGTATTTTTAAAGCTTGTCATTAACTTGTATGCTTTCAATAGATTTATTATTTTCAACTAACATATTGAATTAATGCTTTTGGCACAGCAGCAGAATAACCTCCTCCTGTCCCATTTTCAGCTGTGCTGACAGTTAGGCAGGGGCAGCATTTCTGCCAGATGCATCAAACCCCAATTGTCTTCTCCTGTTGGAACTGGTTTTCCTGCATTGGTGGGGTGTGCAAGTGCGGAGCCAAGTACTCTTTCATTCTTTATGCGAATTCATGAAGAGGCACAAGGAGTTTATCCCAGGACAATGCAAAGTGATAAAGTGGCAGAATACACTGGGAGTCACTGTGGTTCAGTAAAATCAAAAGTTCTGGCTACAGAACAAGTTCAGTGTTGGCTTCAACTTAATCAGTCAAGTGTATAGTGTTACGTATGCTCTTACTGAATTTACTGAGGATGCTTTTTCTGTGTTCTGATATTTAATTTAGCATGCAAATGTTCATATCCCTGAGGCTGAGCTCCAGCCTCATTGTCCTGCTGATGCATCCGTGTTTATTCATATTCATTGTGATTTATAACTTTGAACAATGTGTTTGGCCTTCCGTACACTAATTCTGAAAAAGACCAAAACCATGAGCACTGAGGCAGAATTAAAATTTTCTTTTTTGTGCACCCTTTCCCCACTATGTGCATGTTCGTCTTTATAGCTACTAGAAATTGTCCTTCTAAGAGAAGATGGTTTTTATTTATACTTACTCTAAGATGCATTTTACAGTTTAAATTCAAACTGCTTTAATTAAACTCATGTTGTGATTCTAACATTACATTTCTGATATGCCGTGGAGATGATAGGAATGAGAAGATTTTACTCCAAAGAGTGAGGAAGCCAAAAAACTTCGTGGAATGCATATCCAGTGTTTTCTGGTCTGTGGTATGGTGCTATTTTTCCATTTTAATCTCCAATTCCATGTTAGAGTTCAGTAACATCAACATTTTAAACTGGTATTTAAACATAACTAATGATGATTTAGGAGAACATCAAAGCTATGAACTTTCCTACAGCAATTTTGTGTGTTAACGCTGTTACTGAGCAGGCCTTTATATTATAACACGTCAAATTACCAACTCCTTGCTTGACTCAAATTAATATGAAAAGATCCCTTCCATCTTCAGTAGCCTTTACAGTGCTTTGAAACTCCAACTCTAGTCTGGTAAAGATTATCTGAGGCAGGACTCTAGAATAAGGCAACTGCAAAGTAATCGCTAACTCAAGGATATTTAACTTTTGCTTGACAACCTAACAATATTGTGTTTAACTTGCTTTATTTTGTTTGGCATTATCTTTTCCTCCATATGAGTTATGAGTCACTTTAGAACGCCAAATGGAGCTCTGGACAACAATTTACAATGGCGTGCCCAGGAGTCCCCCATAAAAGTTTGGTTATGACCTTTCTTCTAATTTAGAGCTATAAAAACCTTGTGTGGTTGAAGTCACTCAGCCTTTCTCATCTTTTCTCAAAGCACTTCAATGAGATGCTATAGAATGCTTTATTAGCCACAGGTATAGCAATTTAATAAGTACTAAGGCATCTTGACAAGTCAGGGTAAAGAGTAATGTGGAGTTTTTCAGTTGTGCTGTATGTCAGGTTTACTTCTTTGGTGCAGACACTCAGTAGCTTGTCTTCTTTACTTAAAAATTTACTTTAATGGGTTGATTTGGTGTTGTAAAGTGTTGATTCACGAAAGCACATTTTTTTGGTGGTTTTTTTTTCCCCTTCCCCCCTTTTTTTTTTTCCTGGGCATGAATATCACACAGAAGGGCACGTGGAAGCGAATTGGAGGATTCAAATAATTTACAACAAAGGAGGTACAGGACCACACATGAAATGAGTTTAATAGATACTGATAGGTGTTCAGTGAAGGAGTGTTAGGTGTTATGTGCTGGATGAAGTTGTTAGTGATTTCAGGGGAACAGTGTAGGGCTTTCAGTGTAAGCCCTTTCTGTACTGTAAAGGGGACAGAATTAGGGTTGCTTGGAAGACCTTTGTTTCAGCATTTCCTGACTGATTTGCTTTTTGACTTTGTGACTTTAATATGACTTTCTTTACCTTTCATAGAGGTGATCAAGAATACAGGTGATGTGCACAACCACTGAGGATTAATTTGGAAACCATCTACTAACCTGGAAAAAATGTGCACCTGCACTGTGTAGTTTTGAGCATCATTTTCTCAGATGTTCATAGAAGGATGCACTTTTATGGAGGAAATAAATCATCATCTTACTTTCACTGTTCCTTATTCTTTCTTTTCCTTTTTAGAAGCTTGGCAATGAATCTGGCTACTTGGAAATTTAGCAAGAAGTACATTTCACTGCTCAAAACTGTTTCAGACTGGTTTTGGTTAGTTTAGATGCATTTGGAGTACAATTTGGAGTTCCTGCTGCATTGAAGTTGTGATAGCTGGAATAAAAAAAAATGCACTAATACCTTTATTTTCATCCCTGGGTGTGCAAAAATAGTACTGTGTGCTGATCTGGAAGCGTGCATTTTATTCCAATTCCTGTTTGGCCTCTCTTAACAGTACAGTCTCTGCTAATGCTTGTGTGCCATATCTGGCTTACGGGACTGTTCTTTTGGCCTGCAGCTAGCATCTAGCCACCTGGCTGAAAGCCCCTCAGGCACTGGTTACCTAAATTAACATGATGGTAAGCTACTCTGTGACACCAGAGGTGCAGTGAGAGGAATTGCACATGAATCACTGGTGATCTGTTCGTGTTCAGAAAGTCAATTGCTTTCAAGACTCAGGCTATGCAGCTGTGGGTGAGCTGTACCGTGTATGTGTAGGTTGATCATGTCACAAGGCAGAAGGCAGTGCAGTTTTCAGATGCTTTCAAAAGAGGCTGTGAGGTCTGTTGTCTCAGGAGGAGACAGTGCCACTTTATAGTGAAGGATATTGTCCTTTTCCCTGACTCTCTCATTTTTTGTTTCTTAGACTGCATCGATGGAGCACATTCAGGGAGCTTGGAAGACTATCAGTAATGGTTTTGGACTCAAGGATTCTGTCTTTGATGGCCCAAACTGTATTTCACCTACTATCGTCCAGCAGTTCGGTTATCAACGCCGGGCATCTGATGATGGCAAAATATCAGATACGTCCAAAACTAGTAATACTATTCGTGTTTTCTTGCCCAACAAACAGCGCACAGTGGTAAGTCTGCATTACCTTAACGTAAGAAATATCGTACTGTTCTCATTGCTAACGCTGTGGTGTGTATCTGGCAAGAGAAATGCCAAGCTTCACTAAAGGTCTTTATTGTGATTGTGTTGTCATCAGTTTGTTAATTCTAAAGGACATATTTTGAAAGCAGTGTATATGTATTTCTGTATTTATATAATTATATATATATATATATATATATATAAGAACTGGTCTGTAATTTGTTCCTGTATTTCTCTACCTTAGTGCTATATTTTTCCTATATACATTAGTAAGATACTTTGCTTATATATGAAGTAAAACATGTAGTCATTTCTGTCACTGGTTATGAGTAGTTTTTATTTCTCTGTTAGCTTCGGAAGTGAACAGCTCTGCAGTTTTATTGCAGCTCCTACACAAAGGAGAAGAAAAAGATTATCTTTTTTGCCCTCCCCCCAAAAAACCCCAAATTTTTAACCAAGTTCTGCAATCGCTGACTCCATTCTCTTTCCCTTGGTCACAGGTAAATGTGCGGAATGGGATGACCTTGCACGACTGTCTTATGAAGGCACTTAAAGTCAGAGGTCTGCAGCCAGAGTGCTGCGCGGTTTTTCGACTTCTCACTGAACCAAAAGGGTAAGAGTCTGGAACGTTATATGGGAAACTTCCAGCTAGAGAATGTAAAAACCTTGAGATTAGAATAGCAGCAATAATGGTTTCTTCCTTCCCTCCTGCTAATTTCTTGTAAAAGCACAGTTTGGTTGTGAACACTATCAGGTTGCTTTCTTTGCCCTCCTCAAAGGCAGCTCCTTCAGCTTCCTGGGTATTAAAAATCTTACCTTTGCTTTAAAGCTAAATATTAGAAATGTTTAAAATTGAGGGGTGCACTCAGGCTTTTGGTATACTCTATATGAAGTGATTGTGATATCCCTTCATATTTTGAAATATTTGGATATTTCTCCCCTGCATTTGTAGTTGGCAAATTTCAGTGCTAGTGATTCTTAGCCAACTTAAATGAACATCTCCTCTGTGTGCTCAGTTTTAAGGTTCTACATTCCTCTACAACTTTTCAATGTCTGGATTTAAATCTCACTTCCGGTATTCCTTATTTTTTGTAGGACCGGGGATGCTGCTATTAAATACCAAATGATTCTTTTACAAGCTGAGGGAGTGAAGGTATCTCATGGAG
>JAVHNF010055200.1:4784-16256 GCA_034783455.1 Micropsitta finschii
CCTTCCAACCATTGGGATTCTGGGATTCTGTGATTCTGTGATAGATTAGATAGATAGATAGATAGATAGATAGATAGATAGATAGATAGATAGATAGATAGATAATGGAGCAAATCTAGCCACTATGCAGCAAGGTTCTTACGTAACACTCATCTCTGAGGTCTTGTTAGTTCTGTCTATGGCCCACTAGTGACTCTTTTCTGCCAAATATCCTTAATGATTAAAAGTGGTGAGATATGGTATGAAATTTCTGTTTGGCTTGCTGAATAATTTTCCACTAACAGCCTGGTGTAGAAGAGTGACTTCCTGACCACTAAAGGAGTATCTCAGCATATTGCAAACCTGCCAAGACCAAACTCAAAGCTCAAAACACATGACCTTGATACTTTAAGTATGATTTACCGTAAAGCTTATAAATTAGCCTATTTTACACATTAAGAACAACAAATACCATCTTTTCCCCTTCTGAAAAATGATAGAAATTCCTAAGAGACAGAGCTGTCAACAGCTGCCTGGACAGAAAATGTGAAGTCAAAAAAATAAAGCACAGAAGAGCTCTGAAAAAACTTGCAGTAGCTACTCTCTTAACTGCCCAAACCAGGCATTCAGATTCCAGGTGCAAATCTATGACAGATAAAAGAGTAAGAAAAGGCACAGTTGCTTTAAAGGCATAAATGGATGCAGATATGAATGGAAGGTAAGAGATGAAAATATAATGTGACCTTAATAAGTCATGTGCACAAATGAATTAATCTTTAAATATGTCTCTTCCTAGTCACTACCTATTTCTTACCCACATAACCTTTTACCTGTTCTTTGCACTGTTTAGTCAACCTGCTTAGTTGTATTCTTTACTGTTTAAATCCCATGATTGTTTTTTTGATTTGCAATGCCCATCATGTTTTCAGAAAATGAAGTGTTTTGGAACACTTAGCTTGTTCACTCAATATACTGGACCAGAATCATGCTTAATGCCACCAGTCTGTTACAACTAAGAGTGTGCCCTGTCTGCTCACCTGGGATTTGCTTAGGTCCTTGCTCATATTCTGCATCTTCTGATAAGGAAGGACAATGATATATGTTCACAGTTTGTGACATGCATCTGCCCCATAGAAAAGGGCAGGCTCTGGGTTGGTATTATTGACTTAAACTTTGTCAGAAGATACTGGTTAATATATTCACTAGCTTTTGCTAAACATGCAGTTGTCTGTGTAGCAAATCATTCTTTCATATTTAAAGCCAGTTCAAGGCAAAGCCATGTCAAGACAGTCTCTGTGACCTTTTCTTTAAGTGTCCATTCGCTGAGTTGTGTCATGCCTTGCACAGAACAGTGAATGCCGACTGCCTGTTCCTGCCTGTCTACCTCCCAGCACAAGTAAACTCCCATATTAATCCATATCCTTCCTCACTGCCTGCTCTGCATATGTCTGTAGTTCACCTGACTGCATAGAACTGCAAAGCAAGATATGATTAACTGAAAGGAGTGATCAAGTCACTTTCCTCTCATTCAAGATTTAGAAGTCACTGGGAACTTCCTTACACTTGGGTAGGTACAGGAAGAGAACACCCAAAGATGACAACTGGAGTAAAGGCAGCAAGGGCATGACTTCAGGAAAGTTAAGAAAAAGCAGATTCAGAGAAAGAATGATCATATAAAGGAAACACGAAAAATCAAGAAATGAGAAGCTGGATTTTTGAAGATGGCTTACACACCAGCTCTTCTTAGAGGCCTTAGGGAAGTACTTCATCTGTACTCCTATAGCTTTGTTGTCTCTAAGAACTGGACAGCACTAAAATAAAAATACCACATATGCAGCCTTAACTAATTCTCTTTTACATATATAATCTTCAGTTAACTATGTAATTTCCTGAAAGACCCAACTCATCTAATGCATGTGACAGAGCAATTCCAGAGATGAATCAAGGTTGGGTAATGAAGAAAGCTCTGTAATTTGTTGCAAATAGCATTCATATGTCCAGTGAATGAGAAAAGACTGCAGGTGAAAAAAAAAAAAAAAGCAATCCTGTGCAGGTGCACAACTGAATTCTAACTTTATATTTACCTCAAGCTCCTGTGCATATTAAAGAAACAGCTAAAGACAAACTTTGCAAAGATGATCACAGAGCATTTATCTTGCAATTTTGGAAGCCAACATAGGCATTTTTGCTGCAATATGCAGCAGAACTAAGGGCTGTATTTGTAGCCAGTGAGACCATACATAACATATATATAGATTTGGCTAAGCTTTGTAACTGAGCCAAAGGCACTGTAAAATGGGCAGCCAGATTAAATGGACCATATAACCCTAATCTCAATTGTGTCTCAGCTCTGGCTCTATGAAATGGGGATAATGCCACCCTGTCACTGCAAGATGACAGCAGAAATAAATTTACCCACATTTGTGAAGAGCTTAAATCCTAAAATGTGAATTTCCTTCCTGCCACGGTTAGGAAAGGAAAGTGAGTTACTTCAGGCTGTCCTGGTTGCTTCTTAGGCCTCCTACCCTACCAGAAATGTCTTTCTCTTGTGCTTCTTCAGGGTGGCCTCTTGGTGGAGATGGCTGTAGGCTAGAATTGCTGCAAGACACTCCCTGGAGCCAGGATACCCATCCCCACGCTCACTTGCACTCTGCTATCCAAAAGCTACCTGAAAAAGAAGACATCCCTGAAGGATTAAGGCCCACTTTCATGACTCTGTATGATGTTCTATGTCTGAGCACAAGCACTTTTGTAGGCCAAGAATAGACCATGGCTCTCCAAAGACAGTGACGTGCTCTGTGTCCTTTCCTTACACTAACAAGGGAAAGCCCATTACAGCTGTGGCTTGACTAAGTTCATTTGGCATTCTGAACTTTGCCCTGTTGGCTAAACAGTACTGTTCAAACAGTTATGCAATTTTTTTCCTCAGGTTTTGGACACAAATTACTGATTACAACTCTACTTATATCCACAACACAGCTACAACAACTCATCTACTTCTCCATCAGGCTTCATTTCATACAGTTTAAATTCCCCCTACTGAAATAAAGCCTGCTATGGATCTGGAAGCATGGCTCTTCCATCTATTCGTCCACTCAGGGTGCCAGCTGGAGCTGAGCATGCACTGTTTTAAAATAGGAAAAGAATTGTGTCCTCAATTGCTCCTGTGTTGCTAGCACAGAACAAACTCTTTCTGCCTCACTGCATCCAATCTCCCACCTGGAGAGGTGCACCATGTCATAGGAGAAGTTCTGTTCTTCAGCTGAAAGGATTTTCATATGTTTCAATGAACTGTGATCACACACGGAAGTCTTTAGCATTAAGTTATTCCTAGCAAATTATAAATTACCAGAGCTTTACCTCTCACCATATCATAGCATTGTTTTCATTAGCTAGGCACAGCAATACAGAGACATGTGCATGCAGGAAGAATTAATGGTGCTAAATGCAGACTTTTTTTCTGTCAGAACTTCCATGGCCTGTGACTGGGCAAGGCTGAGAAAGAAGACAAGGGGTCTGTGGGCTGGTGGGGGGCACACCACACAGTCACAGGACTGCCTTGCAGGTCCACTCAAAGCAATGTAAGGGACATGCTGATCCATGGTCTGTGGGCCCCATGGCTTGAGGGTGACCCAGAGACAGCTTTTGCTGACAATGGAGACACATCCACTGACTTGACTGTGAGCAACATGCCTAGAAGTCTTACTGCATGAAACCTATGCCAGTACTTACATTTACAATCTCTAGGAACTTCCCTAATTTTGACATTTCTCTTAGCCGTTATACTCATGCATTTTTTCCTTTCTCTACACAGATGTGCTGTTCTGCCTTATTCCTTCCATAGTCCACAGTTATTACTAAGGCCAACTGGCCACTCTTCAGTCTTCACGTGCCCCATTATGTGCTTCTCTTACATGTGGATGAAAAAGGGAGAACAGGATCAGCAAGATCTACCACCAGCAGCTGAGAGCAAGCTGAATGTGGGACCTCTTCCCTCACATCTTAAGGAAAATGCAAGCAATGCCAATGGCATTCAAAGTATGTGAAAGACTGGAAAGACTTTGCGCAGTACAAGAAAGATACTGAGGTGAAAGAATGGGTCCAGAGAAGGCAACAAAGCTGGTGAAGGGTCTAGAGCACAAGTCTGATGAGGAACAACTGAGGGAATTGGGGTTTGTTCATCCTGGAGAGGAGAAGGCTCAGGGGTGATCTTACCGCTCTCTACAACTACGTAGAAAGGAGGTTGTAGTGAGGTGGCGATCGGTTCTTTTCTCCCAAGTACCAAGTGTCAGGACAGGAAGGAAGGGCCTCAAGCTGTGCCAGGGGAGGTTTAGACAGGATATTAGGAAAAAATTCTTCACAGAGAGGGTGATCAGGCATTGGAATGGGCTGCCCAGGGCAGAGCTGGAGTCACCATCCCTGGAAGTGTGCAAAAACCATGTAGATGAGGCCGTCAGTAATATGGTTTAGTGATGGTCTTGGCAGACCTGGGGTAATGGTTGGACTTGATGATCTTAAAGGTCTTTTCCAATATAGTTGATTCAATGATTCTAAGAAGTGAATTCCAGAAAGGGTGGTGCAAAGACAAGAGGAAGTCAGAGCATCTTCTAGCCTCTCCTAAAGCAATCTCTTCCCATGGGTGGCTTGCAGAAGCATTTGAGTACAACATTTATTAATATATAAACTCAGGCAAGGCAACCCAAATATGATTTCCTTAGCAGAAGTACTTCGTAGAAATGGTGCCTAAATAAAGGCTATGGGATTTCACCTGAATATAATTAGATACCAAGAAAAAGCAACGTCACCACAGGCAGTAATACAACCCAAACTGCTCAAACTGGGGGTTCCAGCATCTTTTCCAGATTCACCATATCCTAGAGATGAGGGCCATAAACCACACACAGTGCTGGTGATGTGGACTGTGAAAGAGGTGTACATGGTAGCGGGAGGTGTGGGTTACAAGTAGGAAAGGGACGGAGTTGAAGGCTCCTTTGTAAAACAGGATTCTTTGCCTATTTCTGCTGCAAACATTTTATACAGCCCTGGTATTATCATTAACAGTAAGCTTTTCACAACTGATCACTTATTTTTACATGATACGTTTTCTGAGTATTTAATGTGAGAACTAAAGCCAGATCCTCATCAGTGTTTAATTCTAACAAGTGCCTCCTGGTTGGGCTGTCCACACGGAGGAGGCTATAAACAGTACTCTGAAAAAGCAATCTCTCCATGTCTCAAGGCAGACACTCAAAATGGATAGCTACTGTTGATATTTTGGTTTTAATCTTTGTACATCGATGCTAAGGAGAACATGGCCTAGAAATGCCCATTTTGGAAACGAACAGTTCTTTATTCATCACATGCTTTGAACAACACACCCTAAATATGGCATAGGGCCACAATAAATGGGGATAACAAAAAGAAATAATAATCATTCACTCACTGAATGCAGCAGAGGGCCTGTAGAAAATTTAATAAAAGGCCTTGTAAGGCTGTATTACAATGCTCTAACTCAGAACTGTACAGGTGGCCTTAAAGCCCAATCTGTCAGAGCCTGTCCTGGCAACTCATGTCCTCTTTAGCTGCACAGATTATATATGCTAAATATCAACAAATGAACAGTGGGAGGGAGCTCTTTTTGTGAACAGTCTGAAACACTCACTTTGTTCTTTTTCCTGGCTGAGGGCATGCAGTAATCATGGTGCAGCCTCGTGTTTGGAACCCTCTTGGTGCCCAAGCCCTAGAGCATGACCCACTGATTAGCAGGCTATGGCAGCCGCTCCAGCCAGCTGCGTGGGAGCAGCACAGCTCCTGCAGCTGGGAGTCAAACAGGTACCGGGGAAAAATACTCCCTGCACTTGGTTAATACCTGTCATTGCTTCTGGCTTAAATAAAACATTGAAAAACACACACAGAATGCAACACTACAGCTCAAAAACACACACAGAATGCAACACTACAGCTCAAATCCTATCCATGCTGGATAGGATTTGATAGCTGGCTGGGCTGAAGTCAGGAACATTCACCTGGTAAGATATCACCTCTGCTCTTTATTTGTGTTTGTGCATGCATGTTTATCTCTCTGCCTGCCTTTCTTTCCTGCCTGAGACTTTGTTTATTTAACTGACTATCTGACTATTTTCTTTTTTTTTTTTTTTTTTTTTAGCTTGTGGGAAGTTGTTTTAAACCCTCTGCTGGTATCTGTTTCACTCACAGGATCGTTTCCCTCAGGATACAGAATAATAGTAGTTTGATTTGTGACACTGAAAGCCCTCAGGTACCAAAAGTTCATCGCATGGCTTTTTTTCCCCCTAATTTGGAATATTGTCTGTGATAGATGGAGGTATAGCACATATTCAGGCCATACGAAAAAGGCTTTGTAGGTGAGCATTTTCAAGCAACTCAGGTCTTTCTGTAACATCTTAGACTGTCAACCATGCCATCGCTTGTCAATGAGACAGATGCCCCAACCTTGAAAGTGATGCAGAAACGAACACAAAGGAAATAAAAGCATCTAGGCAAATAACAAATAAGCTACCCACACATATCTAACCTCAAGGAAAATGCATACTAACTTACATTATGTTTGTAGATAAAATAAGATTCACTGAATGCTAATTTTTCTCATCAGCATATCACAGAGTAGAGAGGCAATGCTAGAAATGGCAACAACCCTTGCATCTAAGTCTACTTCTCTCACAGACAGAATCCTCTTAAACTTAATGGAAATGTAAATATAAAACATTCACTCCAATAAAAGTCTCCCGAGATAAAGCCTAAGTATCATGATTAGTACGGAAAATGCTTCATAAATCCTAACTCCAATAATCTCTGGTAGCATAAAGAATTCATCTCATTATGACATTCTAACAGAGCCTTGTTAATTCTCACTTCACTAATCTGCGACCTTGAAAATTCCCTCTCCGCAATTCAGTGAAGTGTTGACAGCTTGACTGGAACAGGGAGGTATTCCAGCAAGGGCTACAGGTGACAGGCTATATTCCAAAACACACACTAGTTTTATATAAAATACTGTGCCTGACTAAATTACATAACAAGACTTTCATAAATTATTGCCCGGCATTTTTATTTTAGCATTTTAAATTAAACATCATAATCCATCTTTTGCAAGGCTGCTCCCACTCAATTAAAGAAATAAAAGGAGCTCTGCACTACGGGTATTTCTCCTGACATATTTCTGAGATGAAGTATCTGGTTTTGGAATTAGTTCCCACTGGCTGTAAGCTTCTCAGACTACTAACAAGGAAAATCTTGAAGTGCATACACACATGTATATTAAATATATATACACACACACACATTAGTACAGATTTGTAGGTGTACATCTCCTGGTACTGCTAATGTGGATGCACAGTTTACTGAAGATTTACACAAACATAACTCTGTTTATAAAGTAGTTTGGGTAAGAAGGCACAATGACAGAGCGTAAGAAACTCTGCCTGATTTTGTTCAGGCTTGAGAGCTGGCTTTGCCTCTACTGCCCTTAAGTGTATTTTGAAAAACATTTAAAACCCCTCTAATTGTAAATATACTTAAAAATCATCTTTGAGTTTGGGTTTTCTTTTCAGTACTAGGGAGACAGCAACTCACACAATTTCTTACCAAAAAGGGACTACTGATCGGAATTAAGATCGCAGTTGTTAATCACTACACTATCATAGTCATGTATCCAGAGGATACATTTGGTTACCATTATGCAACAACCACCCCTATCAAAGTTTTATTAAACTACACTGTATTACTGTCTGTGAAATGCACTAAAATCTTGATGCAAAATGGGTTTGTGCAGATGACATCATGTTCTACATTTAATTCTTTTGTTATTAATTTTACATCATCTCTAGTGACAGTACTATTCCATTACTGCAAAGTATAGCTATATTTTATTTGTACACCCCTCCAAAAGGGTTCAAATCAAGATAAATTTCAGAATGTCCTCCTTTATACTCTTCTCTGCATGGTTTACCAGTGAGCTGACATATGGGATACCAGTGTGCCTGACTGCCTCTGAGATCTTACACAAAGGCGAGAAGAGCAGACCACACGGGCACCTTGGAGCCATGGAAAGTACTTGGCGAAGCTGGAAGCAGTGTTCTCCCTTTAGAACTGCTGTGTGCTGGCTTTCTGTGCACCACTCTCAGAGAAAACACTCCTCATACCCCCAGGCTGCTTCTATCCATCTCATCTGCACTCCCATGTGGAAAAGCCACTATTACCTCTCCCTAATCCTCAGCAGCTGTGCTCTTGTTAGTGGGGTGTTCATGGCGGAATCAAGGTAAGGGCTGAAAGGCAAGAATTTATTTCAGCTTTCAGAACAGTGATGTGTTTGAGATAGTGAGTGGCACTGCTGGGCTGCAGTAGAAACAAGAGCTTTAGGTGCAGAAGCACTGAAGCTGTCCAGCCAGTGGGAGGAAGTACATTATACTGTATAACCAAACTCTTGCACAGGGAAGCCACTGTTTGTTATAAAAGTAAGGAAACAAAACTGAGTCATTTTTATCCTTGATAGGAGTTCTGCAGGGTGTCATGTTTTAGCTCCTGCCTATCCCAAGCACTGAGAGCCCATTTAAAAAATACATTAAGTTTGAACATTAGATGTGCATTTTCTACTCCCTTATTTGATACTAATTTTTATAAGTTATGAACGAGTGGTCTGACAAGTTCTTTCCCTCCTCACACATGAGAGCTCTGCTCAGTTCTGAGGTGCAGAAGCAAAAAGCGTCCATTAATCTAGCAATTATCTCTCACTTTAATAGCACAGAAGAGCTAAGTACCTTCTGCCTTCAAAGAAATTTCTTGAGCACCCACCACAATTTATTACAATCCAAGTTACAAACCTTTGAAAGTCATAAAAGTCTCAATGTACTTTAATTATGGTTTACTTCTCAGCCCATTTAAAAACATGTATGCCAGTATTTTATTTCCCTAGAAGCTTTTTACATGATATTAGGCAGTCTGGCAAAACTTTAAGATATTCTAAAAGAAGAAAAATGAAAAGGCAACCAAGCTTTATTTTAGAAATTAAAAGATAAGCTAGAAAATGAACATACCAACAGCCATCATGTAATCCCAGCGGTCTATGAGGCACATATTGAAGATCAGGTAGTCAGATGTTTGCCCTTGGCCGATGAGTGGAATGTTTCTCTCCAAATTTTGGGTTACTGCAGAAGTCCAGCCAACGAGAAACCAAAAGACTATCAGGAGAATAACAGCCAGCATCCTCATCACTCGCCCACCTGTCATGTATGGAATACGCTGAGCAGTTCGGGAAAGGAATACCTTCAACACCCTGAAAAATTCAGACAGAGAATTAAGATGAGCACCAGCAGTGTTGCAGGGACTGGATTTTCATTTTAGCTCACTATCAGATTATTAAAAAAAAAAAAAAAAAAGAAAAAAGAACATTCTTTCCCCTGACAGTGTGCACAAGAGTGAAATGTGAAACATTATTACTTTCATATTCATTGTATTTAAATGGAACTGACTACTGCCCAGCGAGTGCTACACAGCAATAATAGGAAATATTAGCTATGTTTATATTAGAGACACACATTCACATGCTGTGCTGTCAAGCTGTTTTGTACCTTCCAGCTCCCAGTGGAAGACTTCTGTCTTTGGAAAAGGGAAGGTCAGTTCCATAAAACAGCACTCATGTGTGTGAAATTTCATTTTGTTTAGATGCTGTCTGCCTGCTCATTCCCAACCACGCTATTTCCAGAGAAAAAAATTAACACTTCTAGGATGTATTTCCCATTGGATTTGATGCTTCTGAGACAATACTCCTTGTAGAAAAAACTGCAGAAGGCATTTTGCTCATTAAGTGGTTTCTGACTTGCTTAGGGACAAAGTTTGCTGAGCTGGGACAGAACCATCGAAAGAAAAGCCACATCATACATTAGACACACACCATGTAACAGCCACTGAACACATAATACTCAATTTAAAAATATTTTCACTTACTATTAGAATAGGTTTACTCCCACCAAGAACTGTTCAAGGAAATATCACCTCTATTTTCTACTCATCACCCCCTGCTAAAGTAGAAAAAGGTTCTGCTCGGAGTATGAGTGCAACCAAAATCTGATGAAACAGCCTCAGGAAGAGCAAGTAGTTTGACTCTTCATGTAGCACAGAGTATTTCTTTGTGTTGCCTGCAGCATGGGATCCAGAAGCATCTAACCTCTTCCTAGTGTTTTCCTATGAGAAAAGAAGGTTGCAGGGGCTGACACTGCAGTGCTCCTGCCTTGACCTGGCCAAGCTAACAAGGCTGGACAATGAGGAAACGCTACCAGAACCAGATGGGCCAATGTTTAAACATTAAGATTAGGATGAGGAGCCTTTTGAAGTGTAAGAGGTGAGCTGTTTCAGTGATTTTGTCCTCAAAACCATGGTGGTTCCTGACTCCTGAGCATAAGCATGTACAGTGAACACTCTTGATATGCATGAAGTGACAAATTATTACTGAGGTTTACGGAACTTGAACTTTTTCAGAAAGGTGGGCTTTTAAATGCCCTTGTCAGTTCCCAAGCCTTTTCAGCGTACCAAGCACCAAGCCGTTTCCCAAGCTGATCCATGGCCAGGCTTGGCTTTTCAGCAAAAAATTAGTATCACTCTAGATTAATATTTATGCTTATATTTGTCTAAGAGAAGGCAGAAGCAACTGGCGTTGCCTCTCAAACAAATAATAGAACAGTGTCTTTTAAGGCAGAAGCACAAAAGCTTTTCCACATCCATAAAAATGAATCATCGTTTGACTACAAACACAGCCTTCACAGTGTGCATTAGGTGAAGTCAGAGATCTGAATATGTTCAACATTATTCAGCTGTTTCCCTCCCAACAGTTAACCCGCAGGGAGTCACAGTTTTTGATCTTTCCATGTTTGATAGATATTCTGCTCTCCCTTTACAGATCCTAAGTGTTTCATGTTGGAAGCAGCTTCCCAAAGACTTCAGGCAGGATAGACAGAAAACTCCACAGAGGCAAGGCAGGCTACTTCCCTCTACACTGCTTAGTCACAGCACTACAGTTCCAGGGCAGCACTGGTAAATCCTCATTTTATTGTTCTAAAAATCAGTAAGCAAGGGCTTTCCTCCTCCCTATTGTAAATGCCAATCAATATTTAGCTTCTCTGAAGAGAAGAAAAAATTATTCCTTTTGTAGGGAACTGGAAAACACCATCTTTTCACAGCTACAGTTTGCCACTTGAGAAAAATCTCATTGTACATTTCTGAAGGTTTAAGAATTAGAGAAATTATACAAACCAACTCAGAACTACCAGAAACATTTATTTTCTTTGTGTTCTGGCTCTCCAAAGTCAATTTGTGGCGAATCTACTGAAAGCCAAGATGTGAGCCTTTTCTGGACATAACAAGGCAGGACCCATTACATTTTTTCCAGTACTAGCTCATTAACTGCTAAGTATGAGACAGCTTTCTAAGGGAGACAGGTGGGCTGCTGCTGCATTATTGATC
>JAVHNF010055201.1:27130-40230 GCA_034783455.1 Micropsitta finschii
CTCTTCCCTGGCAGAGCATGAGACTCAGAAAGTCCTTGGTCAGAGTAAACATTACTGAGCGACAACTGAAAACATCGGTGTTATCAGCACCGCTCCCAGGCTGAAAGTCAAAAACACAGCACTGCACCAACTACCAAGAAGGAGAAAAATGACTGCTACTGCTGAACACAGGACACAAGTTCTCTCTTTAAGAAAATATATTTCTTAGTATTAAAATATTAGTTTAAAAAATCCTAAAAATTGTCTTTGACCCAAAGTTGATGGTTCAGAGTAATTGAATCTGTCCTATATGCTTTTAATGTGAGATTTATACCTTTTCAAGGTGTCTTGAAAACTCATCCTGTCATCCACAGTGGCTCCAGCACAATGGTAGAAGCACCATGGATTTGTTTACATGAGTAGAGGAGATGGGGATAGCTAAGTGTAGGCAGGGACAAGTGGTAAGTTGGTCTGAGAATGAAAGAAGTAAAGAGTGGATGGGTGTTCTTGACCTAGCTGCAAGAAATTACCTAATTTCAAATAAGGGAAGGATGGAAAAACCCTAACACTTTCTGTAGCAGTCAGTTAATCATGTTATATTGTTTAGTAGTCATATACTGTATGACTAGCAAAGCCCTTCATTCCTAGGCTGGAGATTTTGGACATTTTGTGGCACTGGGAGTCCAGAATCCCTGGAGATTGCAGGAGAGTTTCATGCCATTAGAAAATCTCACTTTAATGCCTTCCTAAATTTTCTTTCTTTGCAATGGGAGTCCCCAAGTGCCGTGAAATTTTTGGAGAAAGAGCTTTCTCACCATACTGTAATCCCAATGGCAAGGAACACTTGTGGGAGTGAAAGGGACTGTGGCTTGTCCTAGATGTGACCAGCTGAGAATGTCTGGGTTGTGCTGTCTGCCCTTACAAGGTACTGCATCTGCTTTCACTCCACAAGTGCTTTGCAAGACTTCACAGCCTACATCTAGGGTTGTGCTGCTTGTTTAGTACTGTAGTTAAAGCTCTGTGCACACTGTATTCCCATATTTTCAGATCACGTGTTTCTCATGTCTTCCTCTTTAAAAAGTCATTAATAAATGTTTTATGTCCATCTTGATATATGGAAACTGATAGCATATATCTCTAGTCCAGTTCTGGTGCATGCTAATCATGTTTTCATGGATTGCATGAGATTTTTGCTTAGAAATAATATTTGGGTTTGAAGTTGTTTAATACAACTTACTAGTACTGTCAGCATCTGTATTGACAGGCCCCTCTTAGCATTAAGTTCTTAAGTGAATCGATGATTCTGCAGAGTAATTAATTAATCTTTGGAAGTAAAACAAAGACTGACAGTGTCTGAGAGAAAGGAGTGGCCACCAAATTTGATCAGTTGGTGTTTATTCAGGTAGTGGGTTCTTGTTATTTACAAACTACATTACAGACTTCGAAAATATGTATGAGTTCGTTATAAAGTCAAATTACATTTGACTGATTACTGAATCAGTTAAAATTATCGATGAGTCCGCTCTTCAGATTTTCACATTCTAGAAATTTACTTGGAAATTCAGCTTATTATAGACTGTGAATTCGGCTTATTATAGACTGTGAAACTCAGATTGTTGTCAAGATGGCATTCAGACCTAACTCAGAAAATCCCACAGAAGATTTGGTGTTCGCATGTTGAACTTGGTTTGAGGCCATCTGTAGTGGGGACTGCCTAGCAAAGACTAGGCAGAACATGTGGCATGGGAATTGTCCTACTCTAAGTTATGACAATTTCTACATCTTCCATGTCTTTTTTGATACTAATTTAAACTGCATACAGTGAGTAACTCTGAAACAATTTATGGCTGGATGTCAAATGCTGTACTGAGAAATGGCTCGGACTGAAAGCAGGCATTATGTTAGCAAAGCCTGATGGTACTTCACATTTAATCTATTTTAGGTAATGTATCTGAAGCATTTAGAATTAAATGTTTGACAAAGTATTATTTTTGTTAGATCGCTAAACCGGATTGTCCACTGTGATATTTAGATGGGACACAAATGTTGTTTCCAGATTATTCTTCTGCCAGATCAGTTGCCTGTGTGTTTTTAAATATTTATGGTCATCTCCGTTTTTGTCCTGTTGTTGGTAATGGTTATGTTTATTTACTCTTACTGTTTTCCAAGTTATGGCCATAGAGACATGCTGAAGTCTTTTCAGCTCACTTCTTGACTCTACAGTAGGTGCATGGGGTAGCTTGTCTTTGAGAGAGCTCAGAAAACCAAGGCTCTGTCTCTTCTTCCAGCATATGCTGAATGCAATTAGGCACCAGTTCAGAAAAGGCTTTGTAAATATTATGAATCCATGCCACGTTTTCTGGCTTCAGGAGCTGCCAAATGCCTAAATGCTGTATTCAAGCCAGATGTCTAAATATATGAAATGAATAAGTGAACAAAGTGTCTCCTTAGCAGAGCATATGCCTATAGGATGGACAGACCTGAGGGGCCAGAGATGAGCTCCAGAACATGATGTTCTGCCAACCCACATCCTTGGCCACTAGGAGGGAGACCAGAATATACTCTTTCCTGCAAGTGCTTGTGCAAGGAAGGAGCACTTTCGCTCTCGTGTTTTCACTCTCTTGGTATGGAATATCAAGCTTCAGGAATCTCTGCTAGTAGCATCATAAAGCAAACTCTGTCAGTCCTCAGTGGGCACACCTGCCTGTGGGACACTGAGGTTCTTGTTCAGCAGGATCAAACAATTGGAATACATCTCGGTTTTCACCTGATTAGCATCCACTCAACCAGTCGGCTGCCTTGATATTGTTAGGAAGTTTGCATAATTCAGGATACACAGAAAAAGAGCTTCTATGTAAAATAATTCAAGTAATTCACTGACTGTTAAGGCTGCCAAAGTGGTTCTCTCTTTTGTTGAAAATAGAGAGGGAATCAGAACTGAATACGATGCTCACGATTAATGTTATGGACATTAGTGGTAGCGGGCAAAACCAAAACACACTTGAGCAGGTACAGTAACCTACATTGTAAGTTTATTACAATCTACAAGAGTAGTGTGTGTTGAAATTATTCATAGAACATTTTCAGTAGGCAGTCTTAGTATTTGTCACTCCCTCTCAAATGAAATAAAACTGGTCTTTTCTGAGCTATGTTTAAAGCAAAGCAGAAGATTCATTTATATTTCTAATCTTCCTAGAACCTGAAACTTAAGTGATCTTAAAAATTGACTGTCTTAGTTTCCCTTCTACATAAGGCTTCCTAGTTCCAGATTCCAAATAGTGCATGTATGCCTTGAGATGGACTGTGCACAGTCTTAGGGAAATGCCTGCAAGGCATTAAAACTTGAACCCAAATGCCATAATTTTGTTGTAAGGTTAAGTAGTAGTAATAGTTCATAGTAAGGCAAGGTAATAACACTCTTCTCTCATGACTGTCTAAAAAAACCCATGTATAGTCAGATAAGTCTTGAGTAGTTATTCTTCTCTGTAAAAATGTCAAGCATAGAAATAAAATAATTTCAGTGTATTTAGTAAAGGACAGCAGCGATGCAGTCAGCTCTCACCAGCAGCGTCTTTCTTCCTCCTAGGTATGGCAGTGTGGAGGAAGTGTTGAAGTTCTGCCTTGCTCCAGGATTGCCCACATCGAAAGAGCACATAAACCGTACACAGAAGATCTAACTGCTCATGTCCGGAGAAATGCACTAAGGGTGGCTGAAGTCTGGATGGATGAATTTAAGAGCCATGTCTATATGGCATGGAACATACCCCAGGAGGTGAGTCACAAAGACTTTTGTTGCAAGCTTTGGCCTTAGATCCTTTTGGGTTTGGCTCCTACACTGACTTTTTATTTTTCTGCTTGGGTTCTGCTTTGGTATGCACATATGTATGTATTTATGTCTTACATATAGGCATAAGGTATGCTATACATGCACACGTATATAAAAATATGTATGTAGTTGTGTCTTATTCTAGAACAATTTCTTTGTCTTCAGATTCCTTAAAAATGAATCTATTGTCATGTTCATCGTCCTCACTGATAACTCTTCATGGAGATATTAACCTAGTAGCTGCAGAAATGTGGAAAAAGGAACCATCAAATCTATATTATACATCTTGTTTTGAATTTGAGCCTCTAATTTACCATCATAAAGAGCTGTAATTCTGCCAGATTTGTCAGAGGAGTTCTGCCAAGGGGCAGGGGATGTTAGCATCTATCAGTTAAATTGTGAGTGTATTACTCTTGGGTAATTTCACAGCAGAGTAGGGGCGGCTGGTGGATTTCATGCCAGATTGCAGAATGTACCTACAACTCCCTTTTGGCCTTCTTTTCCATAATAATTGGTCCCTTGTATTGAAAATATACCATAGGATGGCTAACCTAGGAGTTCGGTTTGATATCTCTCTGGTTTCAGATGTTTTTAATTTCTGTAGTCAGTGGTATTTAATCTATGAACTGTTAAGAGCTTTCAACTTTCTCAGAGCAAAGTTGAGAGATTTAAATTTCAGTTTCTATTTTTTATTTGTTATTTTCCTGAAGATTGGTTGATCTTCATTGATTGCCCCAATTTCAATTTTTTGACTTGCAAACATAGCATTAACACAAAACTTAGGAATTCCTTTTGCTAACCAGGATATACAGTATCATACATATATTTCCATAATATTCATCCAGATATGGTGGTGGTGTTGCTTAACCTTGTGCAATGTTGAGATCTCAATGCAGTTTGGAATTTAAATTCATAAAGAATGCAAAGACAAGTTGTTGTTATTACTTGTTAAATTTAACAAGTAGTAATAACACCATCCTGACTGTGCCGATAGATCAGAATGAAATGAGCCTGTTGTAATAAATTTTGAAACTTGTTTATTAAACAAAAGAAAAATAAATTATTTCTTCGGGTCACAAAGTGCATCAGGGTGCTTGCAGGGTAGATCTTGTATCTCCAAAGCTGATTTTGTTCATAGTTTGGAAGAGGAATAATAATAAGTTTTCTTACTACTTCAATCTCCAACCATTTTCCCACCACAAATGTACTAATCACTGCACTGAACTGCTTGAATAAATTACAGCGCAGATTATATTCTCCCTTCATCTTCACAAAGGCTACTGCTATCAAGCCATAGCGCAGACTTAAAAGCTGGAAATGGCAAGTGCTAAATCAGCTTTTTAATAGCGATAGCCTCTTCTGCAGTGTAATGAGATGCCTCTGTTGTAGGGGGAAATCTATTACTATGTGTATATATAGAATCTGTAGCACATAGAATCTTCATTTGTATTTCTCAAAGCTGTAGAGAACCAGATGAACACACACATGCCCACATACTTATTTAAAATATGCTGGGAAGCAGTTTAGTTTCCATAGATGAAACAAGTACATGTTTGAGGAACGCTTCTGGCCTTTTAAGGGAAAGAGGAAAATACAACAAAAAATTATGCTCTCAAGCACTTTAATTGAATCAGTCAGTGTAAAGAAAACCTACATCATTAGTAGCAGCCCTCTTTTATACATCAAAAGGTTAAGAGCAGTGCAGTCTCTGCTATAGAAACATCAGTAGAAGGCAGGAGTATTCAGAATAAAGCAACCTAAAAAAATCACTTAAAGCTTGCGGGGCATTTGTAAAACAGACTTCTAGTAGGAAGGGGGCAAAGAGATGATGGATGAGAAAGGTTAGGAAGGGATTAGATCAAATTTAGATATCAGACTAGATGGCAACATGTCTGTTTCATCTGTGTTTACCTCCAAAGTACACTAAACGTGAAATACCAGAGAGGAACATTTTTAAAATCAAACCTAGTTTCAGCTTAGGCAAACAGATGTTTGAGACATCATCGTGAGAGCCATGCTGAGAGGACAGACAGGCAGCATAGCCAAATACTGCTACACAAGTAGATAACTACAGGAGTAATTCTCTGTCTAGAAGCTGATGAAGTAATGGACTGTGTAGGTAATAGAAATGAATTCAGTGACAACAGTCAGGACTTTCCATGAAATATGTTATTCCAAAACGTTAACCACAGGACCTGTTTTTTCCATGGAAGAATTCCCAGATCACTGAGAAGCCCTGAGTCAAATGTTTCCAAAGGTTTTATTCTTTGAGAGCTAATAATAATAAAAAAGAGTCAGAATCAATTGGCAGTGTGCTGTGCCTGCCCTCCTGGGATCAACGTGGGTGGCTCTGAAGTACTGAGGGCTTCGAATGGGGATCTTGGATACCATGGTGATTTCTGCATCATAGCTACTTTGATAAATAGATTCAGAAAAAAACTAAAACACCAAAAAAACCTGAAAACCAATGGAGAGATTTATTTAAGCCCCAGAAGCAAAAGCTGTGCTCTCTGTGTGTCCTCCCCTATGTGTTTTGGTGTTGTTTCTTTCCCTTTTCCTTCCTCCCATCACATTCTCAGCTTTGGGAAACATGCTGAGTTGTTGCTGGTGATAAAGCCAGGGTGCTACATGTGAGTTATTTTCCTTCTGTAGCTGCATGGGAGGAGGTGATTACTAAGTTTTATGAATGATTTAGGGCTTGAGGGAAGTCATCACTTTGAAGGATTAACTTGAGTTATGACTGTTTATGCCAGACCTCACTTTCCTACTTTTTAGTATACTTTGCTACCGTGGAAGTCAATTTTCCATCAGCTAGAAAATGCTCCCATAATAAAATACATTTGTTTCAGATTAACATTAATTCAGTGCTTTGGGATGTAAGAAGCAGTTGGTGCTTCAGCAGCTCAGAAACCTAGGTGTTTATAAAGATAACTTTTTGATGCGTAACTAAGAAAATTCAGTGCTTCCAATGTTAATTTTAAATCATTTCTGGTGGCTGAAAAATTCTTTGGGGTGTTTATGACCCAGAAAAGGGTGTTATTGAAGTAGATAGGATTTCGCTAAGAAAACATATTAATCCTGTGTTTTGTTCTGAGGCAGAAGTGGTAAAGCACAGTGTGGAGCAAAGTGTCTTATTTTACTTCCTGTTAAATAGCAGCCATGGTTTTGCACTTAGATCCCTCTCTAAAAATTTCCACTGCATTATTTTAATGTGATAAATTACTGATTTTTATATACAGGGACTTTATGAAACCCTTTCTTTATGAGCTGTTCTTATAAGTAGAAATTAGGTTAGCCGGAAATGTAAAGGAGAACAGAAATTAGAGGAGACAATATTTTTCAATTGCTTTTAACAAAAATAACAACTTCTCTTTTTACATTACAAGAGAAATTTAATAAGTGATATTTCAGAAAGGGGAGCAGAGCTTCTGCTCTTTGAAGTGAAACATTAAACCAGACTTCAGAAATGGCCAGAAAGTGTCATATACTAATGACTAGGCCACAGTGGGATGCCAGCAATAAGTTTGTTTCTAGGGCAACTTGCTGCTTCCTGCCAATTACTTCTGGATTTGGAAAGTGCCAGGAAATTGGAGAACAGTGATTTTCATTGGAAGGTAGATCTAAGCCCCACTGAAGTCAATAGAAGTGGTTCTGTTGACCAAAGCAGACTTTGAAAGAGACCTGTGGTGACCTGTATCGTATTTAATTGGGGCACTTCTGGAGTGTGTATGGGTAACAGATGCACTTTGCAGCCAAAAGTTGATAATTATCATAGGTCATAATCATCTTTGCAATGAGGGAGACTGAATGATGAGTTTGTACAGAAGTGTATCACTGATGTCTTTTCTGCTTGTCTGTCCTTTGTTTCATATGCAGGATTCTGGAATTGATATTGGCGATATTTCTGAGAGGAAAGCCTTGAGGAAAAAACTCCAGTGCAAGACCTTTAGGTGGTATCTTGTCAGTGTGTATCCAGAAATGAGAATGTATTCAGATACCATTGCCTATGGGGTGGTAAGGATCATATTTACATTTCCCATTCTAACAGGTGGGGGAGTGAGGTGCAATAGTGGAAGTAATTCATGAAGACAGTGTCTGGCTCTAAGTAGAAGAATCAGATAAACCTGGAGTCCCTAGTTAAATAATTTATTAGACTGGTTAGCTGACAGAGACAGCTGCTCTGTTGTAGTTTATGCTGAGGTATTTTGAATCGTATCTTCCTCCCTGATCTTTCGTTCCTTTCTTTCATGGCTTGCATTCTACTCAGAGATATTCAAGGCGTGATATTTTAGACTTACTTGAGCTGTCAATTGAAAGGTTTGTGGCAGCAGGAGAATTAACAAAATAGGCTCACTATTTCAACTGCAAGCTTCTTAATACTGTAGCCAGATCTTGACTGAGAATCACGGAATCGTTTAGGTTGGAAAATACCTTTAAGATCATCAACCACTAAAGGTCGATGCCTTCCCTTATTAAACTTTCAGCCATCTAACAGCAAACCTGATCCACCCTAGAACAGGTATCACCATAGACATCTGCTATAAGGAAGTATTAAACACGAACATTCCAAGCTAATCAGAGCTAAAGAAATCTCATGTATCTAACACATGCTTAAAGCAATGCCAGAGAGGTTCAAGAATTATGTTGCGTTCAACAGAAACTACTGCTAAAATGCCTGTATTTTGGGATCATCATCATCATTACTAGTGTGACAGTAGTACCCTTGTCTATGTAGATATCACGCTTGAGTTGCACTGTGCGAATTAAAGCAGAGACAATTCTTTTGCCCCTAGAGAAGCAGTGATCTAACACAAGAGTGCAAGTGTGCATGATACCCAAGACGAGCACAGGAAGTTACTATGGTCCCATAATACGCTAGTAGAACTAGGATGTCCTTTTCACCTTCTCTAATCAGTGTCATATTCACAAAAATTGATTCCTGTGCATTAAATGTTAAATGCATGAGATAATGGTTACCTTCCATAACAGTTAAGAAGGATGCCCAAATCACACCTGTGTGCAAGGAAGCTCTTTTATAGACCGTGTGGAATTTTTCTCTGTGATGCCATGATCTAATTAGATGTGGAGTTTGCTGAGAAGAAGGAAGCATAGCAGCTAATAGGTGCATGGTTCTGCTTGTAGGTACCTCTAGCTAAAAAATGGTTGGCTGCAGGTAGAAGAGATACTAGATAAAAAAAGGAAGACCAGTGGAGTAGCTAAGGCACTCATTGTGTAGTCTCAGGATTAACTCTGCATTATGTAAGTCAAAATGAAAAGTCACAGAACAGACACCCTATGATTTTATATTCCACTGAGACTTTTTCATCAGCCTTTGAAGGTTCCTTTCTGGCAATATACAAACCAAAAAGAAGCAAAGAGTTTGTTACAGAAATACTGAACTTGCTTGTCAGCAGAACATGCATGCTTATGTACTTCATAATAATATACATGATGCAGTATTTCATCTGCAGTGTGAGACTAGCCTCATCAGCTAAGCAAGATGTGAGGAGTAGGCCTTATTTTAGTATTTGTACTACCACAAAAGTAGTAGTAGACGTCTGTGGCAACGTATCTGCACAGGTAAAGAGGAGTGTTTTATGAAATACACAGCTTACTCTTATATGAAATACTGTTTTATGAAACAAAAAGATGCAGTGCCCCAATCTTCTTAGTAAAGTGCTTGGATCTCTAATTTTCCTTCAGTCTGCTTTGCTGTTTGTTTGCATGTCTTATAATGGAGAAAGGTATGATATTTCAAATCAAGTCAGCTTTTTGCTGATTCTCTAAGTACTTCCGTTCATCAGCTGGCTTCCCTTTTTGTAGAAAATAGAGATATTGCTACTGTAGCATTGTCATTAATTTTACAAACTAGTGAGTAATTACAGAAGTTACCTGAATAGGGGTGAGGGTTAGGATATGGGCATCTGCAGTGTCACCACCCATACTTATTTCCTGAATCTTAAATTTCCTCCTGTTCCATGAAAGCTAGAAGATAGTTGTATCACTGATATCTAGTTTATGCTGTGACATACAGCTAGGACTGGGGTTGATGGCAGCAGGAAGGTTTGGAAACCAGGTTTGGTTTTGAAGTCTGCAGTACTGGTAGAGGTAGGAGAAAGTGGTGACAGCAGACCAAAAGCTGATGTGTTTAGTGTAGGGACTGGTTCCCCGATGTCAGCTTGATGTTTGAGATCATCTTGCAAGCTGATAGATTTTTGTAGTCTAGTTTGTGTTCTGTAAGACTCTCAGTGAGAGGGAGCAAATGGCAGTATTGATCGATTATTTCTGGTTTTCAGCATGTGGATTGGGAACCTGGTTATATTTTTGGTTGTAATTAAGTCTTGGTAGCCTAAGACTGCATTACCCAAGTTAATTGTTGGTCACCACAACACCACTAGATTTTGGAAAGGGATAATTTTGAAGAGTCTGGGCCTCAGATTTTCACACACCATTATTAGTTTTCAGGCCATTGTCTTTTTTGTTTCTCTGGTTTTGTAAGGATTAATTCTCTACAGATATTCTAAGTTAATTTTAGAGCTGTGATTGGGATAAAAGTTTGAGAAATTAAATCTGAAGAGTATATTTTAATTTTTTTGTTGTCAGGGTTCATAAGGCACCAGGCAGCTGCTGTTAGGGCTAAGGCCATGTTTCTTTTCAGAGCATGAACTCTAAAGTCTGTACCTGTTATAATGCTGGATCAGCCCTAAGTTGCATGCTGATGTTGGTCAAGGGAGGTTTTTTTGCTTCCTTTATTATGGGGATTGGTTTGGAAAAGGTTATTCCATTAGGGCTAGGACAAACATTAAAATTTGAGTTTGTGGAAGAGGTTTTGAAAGGCCAAATGTAGTGACAGATCCAGGTATGAATTATTAAAGCTGATACTTATCACTGGTTTGGATAGAGTGGTGCCTAACACCTGATTATGACTAGAGTCATGGTTGTGGTTATGTTTATGGTTAAGAAATAGAAAGCTTTGAGAAAGGAAACTTTCTTTAATTCTCGAGGCTAGCAGCTAAGAATGCATTGATACCTCTTTAACATTGGGATTTACCCTTTCCTATTATTGAATTTAGAGTTAAGTTTGGAGTTGGAAATCTTACTTCACAGTTTTCATTTTATTCACTGTCTGGCTTCAGTCTCGGGCTTGTCCGTATTTCTTACATATTACTGCACTTCTAGACTTCCTTTCTAAGCATATCAATTTGTTTTTCTCAAAGGAGTTCCCTGTACACAGCTGACAGGATTGCTCAGTTAATTACACATGGTTTCAAACCACATCACCTCTTCACTCCTTCCATCAGACAATTCTCCCTTGTTCTCTGAACTTATCTTACACCACTGAGCACCTTTCTGCATACCCATGGGTATGCAATCCACATACTTGGCCTCACACTCTAAACCTTACAGCTATCTCTGCTCATTAATTTAGCACTTCACTTTCAGAAAATTCTGTCTCAGCATTGCACAGGTAATATATGGGGCTTTGTGATGAGCAGGGCCAAGTACTTTGCAGTCTGTTCATTGCTACACTGCTGTTCGTGGGCTAGCCCGGAATAATGCAAAGAAGAGCTAGTGCATACCAATTGGCTACAAGTCTGTAAGTGTCAGCAGAAAGGAGGTTTTTAAAAGAAGACCCTGCTGAGTGATTCTGAAAAGCTTGTTAATTATAGGGCTTTCTCCTGTGTTTGCAACTCCAATCACACTGCTCAGCTAGCTGCATTGCTGCGAAAAGATTGTCCTTTGTCTACAGTGTGTACCAGAGATGTGTTAGACTTGATATTGTGAAAAATGTGTATCAAAAATCATTATTACCCCTGAAGGCTTTTTGGAATTTACCCTCCCTGCAACCATGTGCCACAGAATTGAAATCTGAAGTGTTAGATTATCTGCAGGGAAGAATTTAGTCCAAGTGCTTGCTTTTCGGTATCTTCACCACAAGTATTTTTAATTTTGCATATTTCCTTGCTCAACCACATAACACTTCTTCTTTTTTTTTTCCCAAAGAAAATGCCAGTAATCACACCATCATTTGCTTACCTAAGACTTGCTTGATTTCTTTTTTCTTTCTGTTTATTTTAGCTGCAGAATTCCCTGAAAAGTGACTTGTGCCTTGATCAAGGGCCAGACACAGAAAATATCCCAATCATGTATATCTGCCATGGAATGACACCACAGGTTAGTTTCTCTAATGATCTCTGACATTGCTGCTGCTCTGAGACTATGTAGGAGGAGTCACCTTGTACCTGTCATTATTTTCCTGCAGCAGTACCTCCATAAGTTTGTGAGTAGCTTTTTCATAGGAAGCTAGAACTTTCTTTTTCTGCCATAAATGAAAATCACTGGTATATTAACGCTTTGACAGTGAAGTTTGTTTATTCACTTTGAAAGCATTTAAGGAGTACAAGAGTCATCAGGAACTCAGATTTGTTGGTAAAAGCTTTCATTTCTGATCTTTAACTGTGTATGTTGTATGAATGAAACAATGAGTTTTAAAACATTTTACATACACACTTATGTACACTTGCAGTTTATTTATATATTATCTGAAGCAACATCTTATTTACTTGATAAATTTACTGTCTTTTTCACAAATCTGCAATGTACAGCCCCCTTCTTCACACCATACAGCTGTGTTAAATTCCAAACCCAGGTTTTGTGGAAGCTTTTGTCTAGAGCTCCTTTTTTTCTGTTTCCTTTCTCTGCTGTTGTCCTGTTACACTAGTATGTACCAGACTCAAATTACCAAAACCTTTCCATTTTCTCACACAACAGCTGCATCTCTTAACTTGGCAAACAAAAGTGTTAAGACATTTTGCCTCCCTAACTGACTAAGTATATGGCCATTGGTAAAAGCATTTCTAGGCAAATCTTGGCAGTCAAAATAATGCTACATGGTCTAGAACATGCTTGTCAAAGACAGATGTGCAGATTATCTAACTCTGAAAAGTAACATAAGCAAAAATGATATAAAGGAATTGGATGTATTTTTAGGAGTGATTGGACAAACTGTAAAATCCCTCCAGTGTGAATCACTGTTTTTTCTCTGACTACCTTTTGTATTTGCTTTCTCGAAAGGACCCTATTATGCTCCACCTAAGTTATGGAATGTGGCTTTCCCCATGGAACTGTCAGTTACATGATTTGACTATAAAATAAATGAATCCTAATATCTCAGAAATAAGCACAGAGCAACAAGGTAGTCTTGCCTTCTGTAGCTTTGGAAAACTCTGCAGTTAAAGTGGGAGTTAAAAGGTAGGTTCATTTTATTTATCTACTGAAACATCGTCTTAATTAA
>JAVHNF010055204.1:0-13648 GCA_034783455.1 Micropsitta finschii
AAAAAAAAAAAAAACGGGGGGGCAAAAAAAAGCGCCGGAGGGGAATTGTACTGGCTCTAATCCCTTCTGCCATTCTGCATATTCATGGAACATTGTCATAACACATCAGCGGGACAAAAGGTCTGTCGGCACCTCCTCCTCATTCCTTTGATAAACCACGAGACAAATGCTGAGTAAACACTTGGAATCCATTCACAGCACTATTCTCATCGGGATGAGAAAGGGCTCCTCTTTCTTGCAGGCCCAGAGCTGCTCAGCCTAATAAAGTACGGCCCACGGCCCGTGAAAAGAGAGGCCTATGGATGATGAAAACATGGATTATCTCATTTCACCCTCCTTGTATCAGACCCTGCTCACATTCTGAGTGCACTTGGTCTGACACGCAATTACACACACAGAAACATAATAATAATAAAATAACATAAAAAAAGGCAGCCAGGGGAAGGGGGTGTTTAGTGAACGGGGGGGGGACTGTCCATGAAATTTCACAGATGACCTTTCCCTAGTGGGAAAGTAATTTGTTCCTACCCCAGCCATCGCCAGGAGTTCTCTCTTCTATATCAGCATTCCCCTGAATATTGTAGTTGGTGGGAGAAGGAAGAACACTTAAGCTTTGCAGATCACTTTAATGGTCTGATTCAAGCTGATGCTGAGCCCCTGAGAAGTTGATGGGGTGTTACTGAGCACCCCATAAACGCTCCCAGGCTATGCTGCTGCCTCAGCTCTCTGCTGCCTGGTTGGCAAAGCCCCGTACTTCTCACACAGCTCTAAATCAAGAGACCTGAGGTCAGACAAGCACTTGAAGAAGGAGGAGTGACTTCTGTACCATTGGAGGGATGCAAGCACCTTCATGGTTTGGTATCTCCAGGTGAAAAGCATGATGCAAAATGAGCAGGTCAGAGCATGATGCAAAATGAGCAGCTCCTGTACTGGAGCTCCAGTACAGAGATTCATCTGGAGATGCAACTGTCCAGTCCCTTCAGTCAGGCTCAAAGCTCTTTAAGCCTTTACTGAAACCCCACGGAAAGGCAGAGACACCACAGACACACTGTCAGATAATTAATAATCCCCAAAACACAAACATAAAGGGTCTCCTTACCATTAGGCGTTCAGTGACTTGACCAAGATTACACACAACATTGACCCCCAAAGTCTCCCGCAAGAGCTTTCCAACACTTACCACAGCCTCCTCCATTGCCCAACTTCCTGGAGCTAAAATCGCCTGCAATAAACCCAAAAAAGCTTTAATAACCCAAAACAGGGCAAGGAATGTGTTCTTTCGAAAACAATCATCTGAAAGAACTATTTTTCCATTTAAATGTAATCTTTTATTTGGAAGAATACGAGTGGTTTTCAAAGTGAAAATTAATTTCAGAGATAGTACATGGGTAATGAACACACTCAATGCAATTGTGCCCATAATAGAAAACAAGACACAGTTATGAGTTGCTGTCAAATGATTAAGAAACAATAAATAGGCTGCTCATTAACTAGGGTCTCTGCTTTTTTTAAACAAATAGCTCATAAACCTGCCCATTAACTGAGGGATGAGTGTATTGGTTTCAAACAGCGTATTCAATGCTTTTGTCTCTGGAGCATCCTTAAGTTTCAAACAAGATGGCAAACACCCTGAGCAGTTGCCGCTCAGCCTGGCACATTGCTACCCTGAACCTTGCTACTCAAATACTTGCATTTTACAAGGTGTTTGTTACAAAACCTCCCAGAGGACTTGGCACAGCCTCACAGCAGCTCCAGGCACTCCCTGGGCTGGAGTAAAACCCACATGAGCCCCCAGCCAAGCAGGCGATGCCGGCTGTTTGTTTCCCCCAAGCGGGTGACTCCTTTCCCTAAGCAACCAAGATGCAAAAGCCAAGTGTGAAACTTGCAGGGCTTCCAAGAGGCTGTTTGTTTTGCTGCCTGAAAGCAATTTTCAGGCTAAGCTGTATTTGCACGTGTAAGGGACACATTTCTCTGCCCCAGATGGGTGACAAGCAGGCTGCTGCCTGCCTCCTACCAACACCCACATCCGACCCGCACTGCAATGTAGCACAACACTTCATTAAAATATTAGACTAATGGAGTGATTTCCTTCCTTAGATGATGCTTTTATTTCCCAGTTGCTGCATTATAAAAAAATTAATTAAAAAGAAGTATCAGCAACACTATTAAACCCAGACCCTCTGAGATTACTTAAAGCACATAACTCCCATTCAAGTCCAAATGATCTCAACCGCCTTTGGGATATGAGCCTCAGAGAGCTCATCACTCAATATTTCTTGGGAACACAAGTCTCCATGTAGTTTATCTGCTTGCCCAGCAGCAGCTCCAGCCTGACAGGCTTTAGGGCTCTAAGTTCAACCCTGCGGGATAAACATTGGTTTTGGGCATACAGAGACTGAGAGCAAGCTCCCACTGGTACCAGATGCCCTTGGCTCCCTTCTCTATCAGTCAGGATCCAGTGATTTTGATTGAAGTGGAGCAGGAACAGCCCTCAGCCTGTTCTGGGCAGATTTCTGGGGATTCTCTATACTTTGCACCAGGTCCCATGGCTCCTGTGCCATTCCCCAGTGCCAGGATGGAGACAGCTACACTGCAAACAAATCACCTGGTCTTTAAGCCCAAACCTGGGCTGCCTTGAGGATGCTCAGTGCTTTGCAGGGTAGGAGGCTTCATACATCACATTCCAGCCTGCTGTTCTCCATGGTTGCCTCTGATGCCCTTGAGAGCTGCTGGGTCCTGGGGAAGGGTCAGAATTTGGCTCTGAAGATTAATGGGGAGTTTTTCCTATCAACTCCTGCAGAAGCAGCTTTGTACCTACTGCATCCTGTCAGCAGCACTCAGGTTGGAGCATCCAGTCTTAAATTGACAACATTCTCTCAAAACCCGATAAGTAATTGGGGGATCTGCTAATAGGGCTTGTCAAAATCAATTGGGGTTAAACACCTTTAGCTACAATAACAGTCATCTGACCCCAGGCTCCAGAATCTGCCGGGCTCAGAGGAACCCCGGCGGGGTTATTCCTGGCTTCCCATTGCTTTGAGACAGATAAAAGAGCAGACGATGCAGAGCTGGGTAATCCATTCAGCCCATCCCAGCCATGCACTGAAGTGACAGCTCCCAGAGTTTCTGCAGAGCTGGCTCCTCCTGGGAATTGTGTGCAGAGGGGCCGATTTGCTCAACAAAACCTGGGCAACCAGAGTTTTCTTAAATTCAATTGCCTGAAGGAGAAGGCAAATAGCGTTTAAGCGGAGGAAAGTGCATTAAAACCACATCTTTGATACAATGGCTGATACACCCCAAGCTGCCAACGCCTGAAATGATAATATTTTGTTTCTTAAATAAATAGCTCAGCAGCAGGATCCCAGCCTCCCCCGGGCACAGGGAGGCTTCACGCTGCAGCAACCACATTTCCAGCCCTCCAGGCTAAACTGCTTTAATGCTTCCCCTCATTGCTGGGCTTATTACTGAAGGTGAATCAGCTCAGGAGGGACCCACAGTGGTGCCCATGCTATGTGGATGATCCACACACCCAGAGGACACTTTCAGCTTAGCATTCCCCAGGAGAGAGGTGTAGGAGCATCAGTTAGCGTGGGCATCTTTCCCTGGTTGCTACAAAGGGCTTTTCCTGCCCTTGGGAACTTACTGCCTTTAGAGACGTGCCAGATCTTGATGCAGAGGAAGGCAAAGTAGTGGGTTAGGAAAAAAAAATAGATGTTCAGCATTTGGGCACTTGTGTAAGCACCAGTGAGCTTTTTGCTGCTTCTGCAGATGTGGGATGCAGCACCACCTCCTCCTCCTCCCTGGGAGTTTCCATCTGTGCCTTCCTCCCTCCTTCATTGGGGCAGAGCCTGTAACCATGGTAGCATTGGAGACCTCAGGAGAGGGTCTTTGGGTGTCCCAGGAGAGGCTCCTTGGGGACCTGAGACCCTGAGCCAGAAAAAGTAATGCAGGGGAAGGGAACCCAGCTGTCATCCTGCACCCCAAGCAGGATGCCCACTAGCATCTGGCTGCTGGTTGCCCCTTCGCAGAGCACCAGCTAACTTCATCCTTAAGCACAACACGTGATACTTGAATGAAGTTAAGCCTGGAGTGAGGGATTTCAAATTGTCCCATCAGGTCTCAAAACTCCTGTGAAAGTGTGAGACAATCAAAGAAAAGCACCTTGCCATTGCCTCCACAGGCTGCAGAGAAAGCTGCCCCCAGCCTTTCCCCCATGGAGATTTAGGCTTCTCCTGTCCTGTGAGGATCTAACAGGGTTGTCTCTTTCACATTGGTCAGAGCATTTTAACATCTCGCCTTGGCTGGGGCCCTAAAGTCCAGTGTCAAGGTGAAAGTGAACGATACAGAGCAAACAATTACCTCAACACTTCCGAACAGGCACATGTGAGGGGAAAGGGAGGACAGCGGCAAAACCTAAGCAGAAAAGGAAATGAAGGATGTGATTCCAGGGAATACCAGCATGGAAAAAGAGAAGGAATTAGCTAAATAAAATCTTTCCTTCAACACCAGGAAAGGGCTTCCATCTGTGAGGGATGCCACAGCATGGACATATGTGTTGCTACTAAGAATCAGCTCCAGATTTCCATCAAGCCACCCACTCCCTTTCTTCTGTGAGCCCGGCCCCATCCAGCAGAGACCAGACATCCACATGTAGGATCCCAGCACATCATTTTTCAGGAGTGAAGACGGTCCCAGGGTGGGAAGAGAGGCATTTTGGAGGAATCTGGAAAGGGAGGGATTGGTAATGATTCAACACAAAAAGCAGCTGAGGAAAACCTGGGGAAGACCAGCAGCAAAGGTGCCTGCCTGACGCTAGAGAACACCAATACTTGGTCCTCCCTGGGAATGGGATACAGCCAGGACCACCCATGCAGTCATACACACATTGAGAGCCATTATCTGGCAGCCCCAAAAGAGGGTAAAAATAGTAGTAATCCCAAGGTTTACTACTGCATCCAGAATTGTCTCCTTTGGAGCCCAGAGAAGCTGTGGGAGGGTTTCACTACCTGCCTACAGCATGTGCATGCTGGTGTGAATCAGAGGTTGCAGATGAAATGATTCTACTGGAATGACTTCATTCCGTGGGAGACATCAGAAAGGATCAGGCTTCAGACAGCACCCTTTGGATGCTCCTGGCTGTGTGGATAGGGGTAGAGCACCGGCTGCTGGGTGCCCTTCTTTGCCCATCCTCACTGTGCAGGAGGAGGGCAGCTCGGGGGCTTGGTCCTCTTGTTCTGAGTCCACGCAAGGGAAAAGGAAGAACTGCTATTCTCTAGCCCTCTCCTGAGTCACTGCAGCAGGGGAAGCACATCCCCTGCATGGGAATGGAGGGCTTGATGGGTATCAGAGAAAGGGGACACCAGCCACTCTGCTGCTTGGGACAGATGTCACCTCACTTGTGTCTCATTTTATAAGTGAATCCATCCAGTCCAACACACTTCTCCTGGTGCCAGCAGCAAGACCCCTCTGCTGGGACACCAACCTGTACCTTCAGCAGGGCTCTATTCTTAGCCAACCCCCCAAGACATTACATGGGACTGGAAACTCAGAGCAAGTTGAAGGGCTTTGCACAGCTCCACTCGAAGGAGACTCCAATTTCTAAAGGAAGTCTAAACCAACTGTCATCGGCCGAGGGGCTCATTGTGTCTCAGAGCGGTGGCTGGTGCCACACAGGAGGTATTCAGTCTAAATTAACTCTCCCCCTAATACCTGAGCAAACATTTTCAGCTTGAGACTTAATATCCCTGGACATGTCTGCTGTCTCCCAGGTGAATCCCCAGATAAACAAGGTCAGCTCAGCTCTAATGTGGCTGTAAAAAGCTGTCAGTCATCCCAGGAGGTCCTGGTTGCAAGGTCAAATCAGTTCTGAAGGTTGCTGGGGCCAGGCCTGGCCTGTCACTCATTTTAAGTGCAGGAAGGTTTGTTTTCTCATTACAATGTCAGGTATCCCAAATTTAGGATTAGCTGTCGGCCGCCACAACATTGTTCTTTCAAAACCAGGTAAAACAAACACGTGCACACACACATCCCTGGCCCTGAATAAATCTGTGCGCTGAGCCTGCCTGCAGCTGGGAGGTGAAAAGAAACCTGCCCTTCAAGAAAAGAGAAAAGGGATGTTCCCACACAGTGTGTGACAGCTTCTGGCACAAAAGAACTCCCCAAAGCAGAGAGCAACATCTCTCCGTTAAAATATGCACTTGAATTGCGATACCTCCACCAGAATAATCCACTGCTGAAAAGCCTCTTTGTCCACCCTCCATCCTGGGGGGACATGTGGAAGCTGTCCTGGGCTATCTGTGAGCAAAATAGGTTTGCAAAAGATGGATCCTTGGTTCCACATGTGAAATGAATGCATTGTCTTCCCCAAATCCCACCAGCTACTTAAGCATGGGGACTAGTCTGCCTCTCTGATTCGTTCCTCCCATCTACACATCACTTGTGACCAGATGCACTTTGGGAACAAAGACCAAACCAAACAACCCTACAGAGTCCAGTCCAGCCTTGGCTTGGTCCTTCTATTGCCCTTGCAATAACAGCAGCACATCGCAGGGATAACATTCACAGTATGGGCAATGAAAGGGAATGTACAGATGTTGTCCTCAAGAAAAAGGCCTTTATGGTGCTCCTCTAACCACAACAGTTTAAAGGATGGATGTAGTCTGTTTGGGGTGGATACTGTGGAAATAAGTCCACAGGGAGAGACATATTAAAGGGCCTCTTAGGGCAGTTAATCCCTTTCAGAAATGCACCAACTTCCACCATAAAACTTATTTGAGCTTTTGCCCTCCCACAAGCTCCTACGTTAACTGGCCCCCACACTTCACTTCTGCTGCTAAAAGTGAAGCGTGGGAGCCTAAAAGCAGCGTAAATCGATCCATGGCCAGTTTATCCCTTTTGTGGGAACCAACATCACCCCTAAGCAGTCCTCCTCCTCCTCTCCCTTTGGTGTTCAGCCACAGCATTGCTTCCGCCCCTGTTTGGATGTGGTGTTTCTGCTGATGCAGGGAGCTGGCTGGGCAGGGACTGGCCAGGGTAGCCCAAGGCATGTGCCAGGGAGCCTGCCTGCAATGAAGAGAAAGGGAACTTTTCAGCCTGTGTCTCAGGAGGGAAGGATGGGGAGCAGGGACCTGCCCCAGCCCCTCAGAAGGATAAAGAAAAGGCAAACGAGCTCCTTGGAGGAGAAATTATCAGACTGCGCACAAAGAGGCAAACCTGAAGAGACTTGTGCCAGGAATGCCTGGAGTGAGACAGGCTGATGACTGACAGCAGCCCCTTCCCTCTGCGGCAGGTGTTGTGGTGAGCTTGTGGCAAAGAGCAGGAGAGGAACGTTCATCTCAGCCCCTGGTGCCTCCACACACCAGTGTGCTTGGTGTCCCTGTCCTCAGCTTGTGTTGTCATCTCCAGCCACCTATGGAGGCTAAAGGACCACGTGGAGTTCGTTGTGACACCTCAAAGGTGTCATCCTCCACCCCGCTGCTAAGCAGATAGAGCAGAGGTGCCTAAAACCCCACCAAGAACACAGTCATCATCCCCAGGGCAGTAGAGAGGACAAGTAACCATTGCCTCTTTAGGGTAAGCATCTTCACATTCCAAAGTTGTCAAAAGACCCTGCACTGCATCTCTAGGTTTTGCTAGCAAGCGGCTATTTCAGTGCAGACATGACTGAGGAAAGCATCTCAGCCACCGGGATGGTTTATGGGGAGACATCATAAAAATGGATGAATATCCATGTATAACTATATAAAGCCTCGGCTCCCAAGGCAAAACAGGGTTAAGAAATTGGCATCCTTGATGCTACAGTTCACTGCCACACCTCCAGCAGGGATTAGATTTTAACCCAGACCACTTGGTTATCCAGCTAACCACTCAGCCCTATAAAACAGTTACACCTGCATGGCATAAGGGATGGGGAACTGTGGCATAGCTGGAAGAGCAGTTTGGCCAGGAAAAGCTCGTTTTCAGCCAAAATCTGTAACTTCACCAAAACTGAGTTGACAGCATCAGCTGCCCATCCTGCAGCAAACTTCCAAAGTGCTATCTCATGTTGAAGAAAACCTCCAGAAAGCAAACAAATTGTAGAATGTTAAGGATGCTCACCATCTATCGCCCGCAGGGCTACAGCATTTCCTCAGGAAGCTTCTCCTCCATTATGTCCATCACTAGGACATCCCACAGCCACTTAACAATATCCAAAATCACCATTTTGTTCTTTCGACTCTGAAGGCATGTTAACAATTTGAAAACAAAGAAACAAGACACTGTGCTGAAACATTCCCAATATTTCAACTTCACCTTTGTTTCAAGTTCAACTTAGTTTCAACATCCTTAGAACAGCACTTTTCCAACAATTAAACCATGAATCTTTTTCAGATCCACTCAGGACATTATGTAGATACAACATTTCCTGATCTCAAAGCCAAAGAGAAAACAGGCATTTCTTTCTCCTGCTCCTATGAGGCAATACTGTCACAACATTCATTGCCTCTTTCAACCCAGGCTATCATACATTCAGACATTAGGCTTTCCTTACATTGCAACACAGGCTAAAATATCTCAGTTTCATCCCATTACATCATGCTCTCAAGATCCTAAAAGAAACCCAAAAGGCCCAACAAATAAACCAAAACCCCAGCCACTTAACAAAAAAATCCACTTCTTGATGAGGGCTCTGAGAAACTCTCCCAAGACAGCCCCAAAGAGGTCTCACGAGCTCCTGCCACCAGCTCCTTGCTCTGCTGGAGGTAGCTGCAGCCACTGAAGAAGGGGAATGACCCCCCAAAATACCCACTCTTTAGCCTAACTCATCATCACTTGACCATCAGAGTCCTTACTCAGCCCTAAAGCAGCTTACGTGTAGGTGCTGCTCCATCTTCTCCCGTCTTCATGAGTTTCAGCTGAATCAAAATCCACTCTCCAACAAAGGCGCTAGAGCTAGTCCTGATGCATTATAGTGATAGAGAAACTTTGGCCAAACACCAGTTCCCTTCCCTTTCCTAATAGATGTCATTCCCCCTTCTGGAGCATAGCTTGATGGATGTTTTCACCACTGTTAGCAAACACAACACACGATGCAACACACATGCTCTTTCAGTTTACAAAACATGTTCCTCCCCTCTCCTCCTGCCTTGCCTGCTCAAATTCAGAGATGACCAACAACTATTAAACACGTCAATGTAAATGTTAGTAGACTGCTTCTAATAGGAAACAAAAATGTTTTGAGCAAAGCTAATTGCCGGGAAATAAGGTCGTTCCAATATTTCAGCGGGGGGTTATAAATCTCTTGGTTCCTGCCTCCTTCCAGCGTTAAGGTTTTACAGATGTTGCTTGTCAGAATGAGAAGAATGATTTCAGATGCTTGTTTCCACTTTACGTTTAAAAAAAAAGACATAAATGCAGGCAGCAAATTGCTGGGTGAGGTTTCTGTCTACAGGAAAACACAAATCTCAGCAAAAAAATAATACATAAAATCTGCATCGGCTCTCCTAAAATCTTATAATGGTACAAAATACTTAACACACCGACAGCTGACAAATGTTAATGTGTAATTCAAGTTGGCTTGTTGCACTGACTGCCAAAATGCTCATTCCAGTCCTCTGCTTCTTTTTACCTTTCTCTGCCACCACATGTTCAGTGTACATGGAGGGATCCTCCAGCACCACAATCAGGATGAGGAGGAGAAGGGGCTGGAGGAGAGAGCTGTTCTCTGCAAAAGCTAGGCTTCAACCCAGATCCAAATGTTAAAAGGACAGGGAGAGGGAAGAAAGCCTCTAGTAGGTATGAGAGGATGGTTAGGGAAGAAAATGAGACCTGGTGGCTGCCTCTGAGTTGGCTGGACAGAGAAATTCAGTCACTCTTTGCATGGGAAATACCCCTCAGCAAAAGGACTGGCTCAGCTCCTTTTCCCTTACACAGAATGGCTGTTGAGCTCTTGGGCTTGGGATGGAGCTCCCCTCCCAGCCCTGTGCTATCATCCCATGGTACATGCGGTACATGGACACACAGTGTGCTCTTGTTGGAAACCATTCTTAGTGTACAAAAATCTTGTTAGGAGAAATGTGAGCAATGCCTACGAAAATAAAACACTGAGCTGCACAGTTCTGTCCCTGGGGAAACAGAGGAAGCATGGAAAGGACCAAAGGCAGACTGTCACAGAGCTGGGGGTTAGTCCCTGCAAGAAGGTGCCCATCAAGTTTCTCATCACTGTATTAACTGGGATAACGTATGCATTAAACAGGAGGGTTACACTAGGACTCCTGCGTAGCATCACCACAAGCTCTGTCACCTTCCCAGCCAAGCTGGTGCCCACGCTGTCAGCAGTGTCTGCACCCAGGCACCAGTCACAAACAAGAACTTAAGTAGGCTTCAGATGCCCATATCCACAATCGCCACCACAGAAGCCAAGGTAGCTCAAATCGTGATGGGGACACGTACACACGAGCACACCGTGCTCAGCTTTAACTCAACGAGCTGGTTTAACACTCACAGATGTCTCTGTCACACACTGCAGCCTGTTAACATGACCATTTTTTTCCAGCATACCATAATCCATTCATTCACCTTCAACTCCACTCACCTTTAACGCCATCCGAAAGAGGGGAGGGCGCTCCTTCCCTCATACCCACCACCCCCAGAGACCTCACAGAGGCTTAGTGGCATCTTTCCCAAGGCACCAGGCTTGCTCCAAACACGCCTGATACAAGCCAAGGGGCCAGGACCTCTCACAAGAGACATTTGGGCTGCTTTATTTTTCCAGTCCAGCAGGAGTTGTGCCTCTCCTGCTGAGAAGCCTGGAGCCAGCTCTGAAGATGATGGGTCTGTTCCAGATTTACATTATTTTTCCTTAAGCTCAGAGATCGCCACTGAGCTGTCTCTCATCCTGCTTTCGGCACTTTCTTGCATTTTAAACTGCAATCATACCCCCTCCACCCTTCCCACTCTCCCCAAAACCCCAAACAAACCCAAAAGCAAGCATATCCAGGCAAGGGAGCATCCAATTCAGCTCCTCTTACATTCCCAGGACAGCAGTACCACTTCAGCCATGGTGGGGTTACACTTTGGATCAGATTTCCACAAAACCCAAGCGGCACCCTTAAAACCTAAGCCAAGCCAGAAGCAAGCCACTGGGACAGAAAAACTTAAGTCCAAAATCTCCTTTATTCAAGTAGAGTGACTCATATCTCTCTCAGAAACCAGATAACCAACCACCACATATGAAGAAACAGGTACATAACCATCTTAAAGCTCCTGATACTCATACCTGGATGGACCCTGGCAAAGAGCAGGCTGTATTCACGCAGCCCTTGTGCTGTGCTTCTCAATTCAGCATGGGCTACCCTGCAGGACCCAAAACCGGTATTTAGGCCACCTGGAGCTGGAACCAATACCTACATTTGGAGAAGATAAAGAACGCTTGGATGGCCCATTTCAGGATGTTAAATCACAGAGGTGAGCGTGGCATCCCCCTGCATCAGAGTAGGCACCTCCAAGTCCTTGGGCTCAGGAAACCCACAGGGAAGGACAAGCCGCACCACCTCCACGCATGGGACCATGCCAGCTCCTTGCACAGCTTCCAGGTGTGCAGCCTGGGGTGCCCATTTCAGGAAGGCTCCTCCACCCCAGCTATAAATACCAGCCCCAACCACACGTTCCCCAGCAGCTCTCTGCATTCTTCCAGCAGATATGCCAAAACAAGCCAACGTGAGGCTCCGTAATCAGCAGTTTGTTGGTCTCCCGGGGCCATTGAAAGCCCAGATTAGACTTTACAGCTGACTCGAACGCACAAGCAACCAAGCTCTGTCAGGGCCACAAGCAACTGTGAGATGATTTAAGAGATGGGCCCTTGAAGTTGCCAATTATTTATCTAGTTGATGACTCAGACAAGCAGTTTTACTGTCCAAAACCTTGGGGGAAAACATGTGGAACTAATCAGGCTACGCTGAAAAAAACTGAAGATCAAATTCATACAAAACAAATTGAACAACGCACACGATACCAAACCTGGATTTTCCTTCCAAATAGGCACCGTATGTAACCGAGATGCTTTTTCTTGCTCATTTATTATTCTCTTGCTTTTAAAGGGCAATGCATGGCAGTAGAAGTCATTTCTGCAAGCACGACAAAATGTAATCTCTTCACAAGGAAAGGCAATGGCTATTTATTCAGCAAGTCCCTTCTATTTATGACTTTGCCATCTGAAAATAAGAATGTTATTGAAAATATTAATAAACCAGTGTATTTTTGTGATTATCCTAGAAATACCCCAATGTCAGTGCTAAACCAATGATTGCAAACAATATTTTATGCTAATAGGTACTATTGAGTGCATCGCCTGTTAATGTAAACTGAAGAGGGAGACAAGGTGCTCTGGCAGTCTAACAGTGGCTGGGAGATTTGAGGTCCTTTTTCTTTCATGCCCCAGGACTCTTGGGAAAGCTGCTTCGGCTCAGCTCATCAGGAGCTGGATGCCTAACTCCCAGAGGTGCACATTTTGGGATCTTGTGGGATTTGGGACCACCACACAGCAATGTTACCCTTGCCCAGCTAGGACCCATGTCACGTTAATCTCTAGCTTCAAAGGTGTTCCTATGGATAAAACCTGAAACTCCTCTTAAAAACTAAAGATTTTGATGAAATTTCATTCTTGGAGAGGGAGACTCAAGTACCAACCCCATTAAAACAATATGCTTAGAAATAGGTCTGAAAATTGTTACACCCAGTGTCGCAAAGGACATAGATAAAGCTGAATCAGCACATAGAGACTCAGCCAAACCAGCACTCAGCCTCACACCAGCTCTCCTCTGACCCTTTGCATCCCATTCCAGCACCAGCAAAGCACATCCCCTCTCCCACCAGGCACCACCCCTCCTTAGGACCCCAGGGCTTCACTCTGAGCCAGAGGCTCCTGCTTGCCTGCCCATTTCACTGCCTCCTCCTTTACATGCAGCCTCCCAGATAACATCAGGCCAAGGCAATTATGTCCTCCCTGGGCCAGCAAACCTGATTTTCTGTATGACCTGCCCAGATCACTTCTCATCAGCCTCATGCACTGGTTGGTGCCAGGGCTCTTCCTTTATATAAGTCACCAGGTATTGTCCTGGAGCCAGACTGTTTCTCTCTCCTTGTGTTCACTGAAAGACTGTCATTGCTGGAGCCATTCATTTCATGCACGCTCTAGCGATTCATATCCGCATGCGAGCATCAGGTCACTCTGAAACTTCCCCTTCCACCATGCCCTTCCTGTTTGCCTTCTCTTCACCTGACTTACCTAAAGACATTCCCACCAAGTAGACTGTGATCTGGGGCCAAAAAAGGGAGAACACTACAGGTTAGCAGGAAAGGTACCTGCTGTGAGAGCTTATTTCCTCCCTGGAAGAGGCATTATGTCTCATCTGAGATGTAAGCCTCCCCACTGGATCAGTCTGATGCTCTTCAGCCAGGGCTCAGCAGTGAACATCCCACTGCTGTTCATCCCCAACAGCTTCTGGCAGCTGCTGGTGGGTTTGTGTTACTTCCAATGGGTATTTCAAGCAGTTTCATGGGTATGTTTTCTGACAGAAAGCAGCAAGAGCCTGATTTCTGCCTCATCCAGCTCACAGCTGTGCTCTCACCCAGGAGGCAAGCGGGAACCCTCAGGGGCTCCTTTCATCCA
>JAVHNF010055205.1:13389-24392 GCA_034783455.1 Micropsitta finschii
AGACACCTCCCATTAGACCAGGTTGCAAAGTTCCATCCAACCTGGACTTGAACACTGCCAGGGATGAAGCATTCACAACTGCTTCGGCCAACCGGTGCCAGGGCCTCACCATCCTCAAAGGGAAGAATTTCTTCCTTATAGCCAGCTTAAATCTGCCAAGATCACTTTTCCTCTGTGAAAGTCCTCTGTCTCCAGACCACAGACAGTACTGAAGTGAGATGCTTAAATACTAGTGTTAAGACTAAGTGCATACGGTGTCATGTACCAGTGACAGAAACCCCCATAGAATATCCCTGATAGTCCTTTCCCAATGCATAATTATTTGATTCTCAGAAAGCAGCAGGGGAAAAGAAAATATCTTTCCCCATATACAAATACATCCTAATACTATAAGAGGAAAATAAGTAATTTGGTTAACTTCATTATTCTGATTAGATGATTAAGTCAGATGGCAGAGAAAATGGAAGCATTACAAGAGTACTACCTGGGTCTTCACAGTGTAGCCTGCTCTTTTTCTACTCTTTTTCCTGTTGCTGTTAAGCAATTATCCTTCAGGAAACTTGTTTTATTTTTTATTAAGGTAACCTGTGGGATGTGTTTCTTGGGAGCAGCCTTTCTGCTCCCAAGCAAACAGTCTCCTTTTTCTCTTGATTCTACTTTCAGGCTATCAGCCATGCTTCATCCTGCCCTTGTGAACCAGGAAGTACTGAAGCATTTCTACAGGCAGATGAAACAAAACCTGATTTTATGGTCCGCAATTTTATTTCACATTTATTTGTGATGAAACAAGCACAATGTTAGGTGAAAGAAAATAACACATACATGGGCAAACTTATATGATTTGTGAGATTCACTTTAAGACACCTAAATATAGATGTGGTGTTTAGGCTTTAAGTCAATGGACACTTGATCAATACAGGCAATAAAGCTTACACAGCAATTCAACTTGCCCTACACAAAGCTCACCAGGTGAATCATTCTCCAGCCTCTATTGACTTTAATGGCAAGCAGACAGCAAGCATTCAGATGTCTGAATTTAAGTTCTTAATCTGAGGTTTAGCCTGGTCCAAAGACACAGAATGCAATAATTCCAGAAGTTATAATCCAAATGCTAATACTCTCTGTTACCTCCTTATGGCTATTAATTCATCTGAATTCTCTCTTTTATATACATTTTTAACTCGATGCAGGAAAATTATAAAACTGAAAAGCAATGTCTTCAAAGGAATTCAAGGAGCAATAGGCACTCATTCTTTGTAAATCGTAAACCTGAAACTTGCTGCTCATCTTGTACATGTAAACTAACTCTGTGCTTTAGGGATGGTACCTATAAGATGAAGTTGATCATTTGGCACTGAAAGTGCTTTGAAACATGCAGATTAAGACAGCTAAAATAGCTAGGCATATGTTATCGTAATTTTTCTTTGAGATTGTAAGGCAGAAGATGATGTGCCAATGTTTGTTTGAATAGGACCACAGTCCTTCTCCTGCCTCCCTAGGAATTTCCCCTAAAATGTATTGTGTACCTCTTTCGTAAATTTATAAGCACAGCTTTCTGTCAGGAAAGGTGTATGCACAGCATATGGCCTTTTTATGTTTATGGCTCTTAGAAATCATTTATTCACATGCAGGTGATTTTAAGTGAACAACAGAGGGTTCCCTTTGCTCTTTTAATCGGCAATATACACTTTAGCATTGGAAGTGGAATTTTAAACTGCAAGAATGGCATCGAGGAACAATTATACTTTATTTTCATTGGAGACTGCATCTTCCTAACAGATGGAGAACTTGGGGTTAGATGAGAGTTCAAGCAGCCTTTCAGTCTAGACTTGGCTGATTTCTCACATGATCTAAGAAAAATCAGTGATTATACTGGTATCTCGTTTCCACTGCTGTAAGATAGAAATAATACTTCCATTGGTATTCTGAGCTGTTGTGTTTGGGTTATACAAGTCAGAGACAAAAGTTAATCTGTATGCACACAGAACCTAGCAAATTAAGTCTTGATGACAAGTAGGAATCAAAATGCTACTTGGTAATATTTACATTATATTTAATAAGAGGACAATGCTATAGGGAGGGATGTATTCTGTTGTAGTGATGAATGTACACTGGTGATACATGCATTGCTACATTTTAAAGACACGCAGAACTGAGAAGGAAAATGTTTTGCTCACAAGAGCATAATGAATTATAGCAAGAAAAGAAACAGCATTTAAACAATCCTAACTTTTAGGGGGAGAAAAACATCTTATCATGAATGTAACAGTATAATTAATTTTTTTTTTCTATTTGAAATATTTTACTGTTTGAAACAGAACATTTTCCATTATTCTTCAATTTGCCTTCAAGGTTCAGTAGGATTCATTTTGTCCCTCTGCACAGAAGCAATTGGGTACCAACCTGCTGAGATAAGTTTTAAACATTTCAGTCTATTAACTGAAAACAGAAAGATACAGCTGCTGCTGCTTTTCCCAGGGTTTTAGTCAGCTTCCAAAGGCAGATCTGCGACATTACTGATCCTGCAGTGCCATCTGGTGGCATTTGGGAAAAAGAACCTCAAATTTCACTCCTTCCTGGGGCCAAGGCCGTGTCACAATCTTCCAACAGTGCCCTGGAGGGCTCTAGGCTTGGAGCCCTCCCTATCATAGAATCAACCAGGTTGGAAAGGGCCTCTAAGATGATCAAGTCCAACGGTTCCTCAGCACTGCCAAGGCCACCACTAACCCATGGCACTGAGGGCCTCATCTTCATTGCATGTGAACACTTGCAGGGATGGTGACTGTAGCACTGCCCTGGGCAGCCTGTTCCAATGCCTGAGCACCCTCCCTGTGAAGAAATTGTTCCTAATCTCCGGTCTAAACCTCTCCTGGTGTAGCTTGAGGCCGTTTCCTCTTGTCCTGTCACTCATTACTTGGGAGAAGAGACGGACCCCATCTCACTCCATCCTCCTGTCAGGCAGTTGTAGAGAGCGATCAGGTCCCCCCTGAGCCTTCTCTTCTCCAGACAGAACCCCCCAGGTCCCTCAGCTGTTCCCCATCACACTTGGGCTCCAGGCCCTGCACCAGCTCCGTTGCCCTTCTCTGGCCCTGCTCCAGCACCTCAGTGTCTCTCTTGTAGTGAGGGGCCCAGAACTGAACACAGGATTTGAGGTGCAGCCTCACCAGTGCCCAGTACAGGGGCATGATCACTGCCCTTGTCCTGCTGGCCACACTATTGCTGATATAGGCCAGGATGCTGCTGGCCTTCTTGTCTGCCTGGGCACAAGCTGTTCATGTTCAGCTCCATCGATCAACATCCCCAGGTCCCTTTCTGCTGAGCAGCTTTCCAGCCACTCTTCCCCAACCCTGTAGCATTGCATGGGGTTGTTGTGAACCAAGTGCAGGACCCAGCATTTTGCCCTGTTGAAAGTCATAAAATTGGCATCGGCCCATTGATCCAGCCTGTCCATATCCCTCTGTAAAGCCTTCCTACCCTCAAGGAGATAAATGCTCCCACCCTACTTGGTGTGATCTTATTGAGGGTGCACTTTATCCCCTCATTCAGATCACTGATAGATTTGGTTCATAACGCTCTGGAAGATCAGGGCTGACAAACTCGTTCACAGTGAAACACAGATGTGGCATTAATGGCAGGCACAGTAACACTGATAACAGTGCCTATTTCCTTATGACTTGCAGACCTTTCCTGCTTGGCTCACCAGCCTTGTTTCTGACATGGCTGTGAGTATCTACGAATATACACAATTGCACAATGACACAGACAGGAGAATGGGCAGAATAGCAATATATAAGAACATTTTTTTTTCTCTCCCATATTTTGTATATCCACACTGAAATTTCCAAATTTCCGTTTTAATTATTTTATCTCTGCAGATATATGCTCTCGCACATTCAGAGGTTGCATTATCCAAGATTGAAAATGACAAGCTATACAGTCCTGGGGGCATTTCACATTTTTTGGAAGTTCAGATTTTTATTTGTAGACATGCAGATGGCATTAAATGCTTGGGCTTACTCTGTGTGTGTGTGTATATATATATATATATATCTCATGCACTCCCTACTTTCTCTCTGTATATATATATGTGTGTGTATATATATATATATATATATCATGCACTCCCACTTTATAAGATCTTCTGTCTTTCCTAGCCCTATTGCAGATTGCACAGATTTTCTCCAGAGACACTTGACTTGGGCTGTCATTTGCTAACATTAAATACCAATAGGTGTTGGAAACTTTTAGTGGGATTTGTTTTTTCTTCCACCTCATATTTGCAAAGAGACAGTGCTCCTTGCTAAAAATGACCAGGAAGGCAGCTGCTGTTTTACTGGTATTTGAGATGGCAGTGTTCCAGGCACTGTTTTCTTTGATGGCCCATCTGAACCTTGTAAAATAATTCAGCAGCTATCTTGAAAGCTACTACTGGAATGAAAGTCAGGTAAGGATCGTCATAATATTCTGTTAACTCCCTCTAGGGGAGAAAGAGTTCTGGGGAAAGATGTTTTCCTGCAAGCTCATCCTGAGACATCTGAGCAATGAACTTGCTTGGATGTACTTATTGAGTTTCAAAGCATATTTGTTAGGTTTGTAAAATCTATTTTGTGTTTCAAATGCCAGGTTGTGAACTTAATTCACAGAAAGAGCCAATGTTTCTGCAGAAAAGCATATGATGTGGTACCTACACCAGTGCAATGGTAAGCAGCATGGAAACCTATGTTGCCAAGTCATGGACATATCCTTCAAAAAATTTCATTATTATTAGACAAGGATAAGAGTAATCTCTCTGGCATCATGAGTCCTGTTAGCCAAAGCACACCAGATGGAAGCTTGACAGAGGCAAATTGAGTTCCATGTTCTCTCTGATTCTAAAGACTGAGAATGGTTCTCATGTGATGTTACCTGGTGCTTTTCTTGTAGACTCTGAACAGTTGACAGGGACTGGCCATAATCCTTGGAGGAAGCCATGGGGAGCTTCTCATGAACCCAGGCTAATTCCTCATCAACATCTCGGAAGAACTGGTACTGAAGTCTGCTTGCCTCCAGACTCCTACGTCTCTCCTGCAGAGGATCATGTAGACTTTTGTATCTGCATGATTTAAAGGGAACACAGTGAGGACCACAGATCAGTAAGGAATGAACACAAAATGTTCTTTTCAGAATGATGTAGAGAAGGAAAGGAAAAAAGTATGCAGGAAAGAAAAAGGTTGATAAAAGCAGGATAAAGATAGGAGTAGACAGGCTGGGCACTCACGCACCTCTGCACCACTTGATCCACTCTCTCTTCTATTTCGTCAGCAAGGAAATGTTTCTCCTTCTGGAATTGCTGAGCTGTGACCACAAGCTCTTGCAGCCGGTCCCTATGGCCAGCAATATCTTCCTCCAATTCCTCTTGTTTTTTCTGGTGACTGTTCAAAACCACTAGATCATTGTTACTATATGGAGCTTTCAATTCATTTTCCACATCTTCCAACCATTTCTCCATATCCTCTACACTTCTCTGAAAATGAAGGCCCTGAAGACAAGCAAGAAAAAAGGTCATTTAAACCTTTAGGACAGGCAACGTAATATAAAAATGTTGGCCACTTTCAGTAAGAACTACACACACACATGGAGAAGCTTCCCACTGTTCAGCAAACATTTCCCAGATAGGATGGCAGTCCAAATGAAGAAGAAAATTCAGTCAAAGTGAGCACAAGAACAACACAGAGAACATGAAGAGCTAATCTTACTTGTGATGCACAAGTACAAATGATGGACACAGTACCTTAAAAGGAAGCCATTTTAAGGAGGAGCTCTATTTTATACCCACATTGTGTCTGACAGCCCATGTATAAACTCAGTTATGAGAATTCATGTGCCTGGAGCAAGAAGAACAAAAAGCAGCTGTGGGCTTCTTACTCAATGTGTTAGAGAAAAAATGCCATTGGGAGGAATGCAGAGAATTAACTTATATGAGTAAACACTTTTTCCCCTCAGTATCCCTCTTCAGAATCCTGATCTAAACCAGCAGCAAAAAGCAGAAGGAAACAACCAACAAATCCTTTTCCCTCTATAGGGATCACCATTTCTCCCGCTGTCCATTCAGTCAGTCCACAGGTAGCAGTTTCTTTGTTCTAGCGGTCTGAAAGAATCACGTCTGATTGTATCAAGTGCCACACTCGTAGGTGAGGTGTGTAGTAAGGCAGCCACGCTATCCATGGGAATGATGCCAAGACCAAACACTGGCACCCCTGTATTACCTTGCAAGCATCCTGCAGCTTGGTCCGTTTATCCTGGCAACTTGCTAGCAGTTCCTCCCATAGCTCTTCCATTTCTTGTAGTCTGGACTGAATGGCTTCAGGGGCATAGTGCCCCTCCTGGAGCATCTTCTCCCCTTCCTGTAGCAGAGAGAATAGTCAAAGATTTCTTCTGTTGCTGAATGCACCAGAATATGTCACTTTTGCCTCCATAAAAAAAGTCAAGTGCAGCCAGCACTTCCTGACATAAAAAACAGAGGCTGCGCAGACAAAGAAAAAAAAAACAGTTAAAGGCAAAATGCTCATTGAAACTAGGGCAGAGACTGATTTTCCTGTTTTTCTGGCCTTTAAAATTATTTGAAATGCTAGAAGGCAATATTAGAAAACAAAGAGTAAAGAGAATCTTCATTAAGCAACATCTACATTGCCTAAAACCTGGCAGGGAGCCTAGTTTGCAAAGGCTCAGTTTCTTCTCTGATATCTCACATTCTGTGATCACTGTTTGAGATTGCCCAACAACCTGTCCTTTTCTATTCCCTTCCTTGCATTTTAGGAGAGAACTGTCTTATACAAGTGAATCACTCTGTGAGATAATAAAACTTCTTTTAGTCATGTTGTACTGTTGTAATACTGTATGTTATAAAAGTCTATCTGCATTTCTAATCCTAGATGCTTAACAGGTTGGCACAAGAATAGGTAAAGGGGGCACAGCAAGACCTCCATCAAGTAGAAGACTCTGTAGTTATATCCCTAAGATGGGACCAAGTTTACTTTAGAAAGCTAAACTGAGCTGTTTCTACATTTTGCAATGGGAAAGAGGAGGCACAGCAAGAGGAAGATACTATACTAGGACATTAGATGTTAATTTTCTTCTAAAGAGCAACTACTAAGGCTGTTTCCACTGAAGAAGACAGGGCAGCAAGAAATAATGAGAAAGAGATTGTGAAACAGCTCTCTAAAAACAGATCAGTTCAGAGAGAATTTTGACTTCAACCTTTAACCCCCTGTAGAAGCTACACACAGTTAAAAGTTGTTTGGGAGTGCTTTGGTTTGTTATTTAAAGAAGGGTTGCACGATACTGGATGTAGGTGAGTCTGAGGAGGGAATCTATCTTTAATGCTTAGTTATCTGTTGCAAAATACAGCTAGTAAGCACTGTGCTGAAAATAAGGTTAATAAACATGTAACAGTCTGTCCTTCCAAACTCATCATCTGATCACAGCTTCTGCCAAGTATCTGACAAAGCTTGTCAGACTTCCCTTGTATCTCTCCTACAAGCATGTCTCTGCACAGGCAACACTTGAAAACTCTTCTTGATCCTTTTTGTTGGATAAATCTTATCTGACTTGCTAAAGTTTTGCATCCAATCAGCTAGTTCCCTGCTGGAAAGAAATGTGTGTACCTCTAAAGTGGCATTCACTCCAGCGAGAAGTCTAAAGTCAGTGGACTAACTTTGACTGTCAGTCAACTGACTTGTTAACTGATCATTAATTGACTGACAATGTTTCACTGAAAGTACCTATCTCTTTCCATTGTGTGCACAGTGAATATAGATAGTAAGCTCACACCAAACAATAAGAGAAAAGTTGAAAGGAAGGAATGGGAGCAGAAAATTCTTGATGGACTAAAAGGGTAAGTTTCACAGTCAGTGTGCACAATGTCAGTGCGGGGACAGCAGTTCCCCCTCAGTTGTTTAAGGTCACTGTAACTCTGGCTGCCTGCAGTCTCTCATGCCAGTTGCCCACCCTTGCCATCAACCCCACTTCTCTCACATATTTGATGGAGTCCAGGCGATTTCTGTTGGCAATGATCTCTGCTTGGAAAGTCTGGTGCTTCAGCAGTTTGGTCTGCAGATTGCTTGGATCCTTCCAGCTATCATCCTGGGCAATGCTATTCTTCTCATTGATCCAGGCAGCCACCTTTGTGAGGGGAAAGAACAAAAGCAAACAAAAGGCTCAGTGTTTCTCCAGCTCCAACCTGCCAGGCTCTCCTCTAGTATGTATAAACCATGGGACTAGTGAGTGAGGACACAAATGAGTTGCCCGTCTGAAGTCCTGCTTCCCTAAGGTCCTCCTTAATGAAGTCACCTTTATATCTGTTTGCCAGCACCGTTAACTGGAAAGGAGGCTGTCTCCATAAGATAGTGCATGGGCACACTTGTGCATGTGCACATGTGTTCATAGGTGAGAAAGGGCAATTATCTCCCTGTTTCTAACCTACTGTCAGTATCTTACAAGAAAAGAACTGATTTATCTCTTCCCATGAGTTTTAAAACAGTAGTACACTCCCTATTAATGCAATTTCTTCTGCATTCTGCTGGTGTCCAATGCACAGTACATCTTTCATCTGGTGACTGGAGGGAAGCTGTGACTTGAAAGCTGAAAATTATCCCTTCACTCTTATCTTTTCCAGTATCAGTTCATTCCAGACTCAGTTCCTTGATTTTTCCCACAGTGAATTCCTTCAGGGTTTCAGATCTACACAGTGCAGTATGTTCTAAGAAACCAGAATACCATGAATCCTGTGTATTTGTACCTCAAAGGAATTTTTCAGCAGCTTCTGCAGAAGCCTTGATTCCTCTAGCAGACATCTGCGAGCAGCAGCATTCTCCAGCAGTTTTTCTTTCCTAAGTTGAAGAGAGATGTGTGAGGTAAAAGCCATGGAGTGAATTAGATAGGACGTGGGGTTTCAATTTTCGTCTCTAAACCACACATGATATAACTCTCCATTCTCTAAGAGAGAAATGTTCATGATATGGAGCCTCACAAGATTTGGACAGTCAGAGAAGATGCTCAGGACACTATAGGAAGGATTACTAGCAGATAGGTATGTTTAAAGTACACACAAATTATGTGTGTAGGAATGTACACACAATAATGGTGTAGGAATCACCATTACTGCTTTTCAGGGTACGAGAGAACATAAATGTAGCATGTTTCTTATATGAAAAGCCTGTGAGTATGATGGTTTTTGTCAGGGATAAATCAAAGCTGCACCATTCTTCCGTTTCCAAATGTGGTTCTGCAGCACTTCATTCATGTTCTTGTAGACATGAGCTAGTTTGATCATATTAATAAATTCATATGTTCACTTCAATCATAAGGGGTCTCCAGTTTCTTTGTATAAATTTTATGTGTATCTTTCCATCTACCATAACACTAGATACAACTGCTTCTACTGTCAGCATTTAAGATGAATATGCGATGTTCTAGGAGAAGTAAAGTAATTCATGTGAAGGGGCAAGACCTAATCAGAAAAATTGCAAGTGCCCTGATAGGTAATTTGAGCAGGGCTTTAAGACCTACCCCATTAGAGCAGTGAAAATTCAGTTGTGTAGCAAATGACCTTTATGGATGGTAGTTAATGATAATGAAGTATTTAATGGCACAGCAGGCCTGTCTTCTGTTTGCAGCACTGTCCCTAAGGTGAGACCGGGATACAGAATTACAGGAAAACTGCCTTTTTTTCTGAACCCAGCTGCCTCTCCACTTCACTATGCTTTGGAAATCTTCTGCTGAAATATTGACTAGACCTCAGGCCAATTTGGCAAGACTATAGTGCAAAGTGCAAAGTTGAGTAAATACAAACTAGCTTATGGTTCTCTTAAATAATTTAAAAATATTAATTACATGCAGAGAGTCTTATTGCAAAAAAAGGATGGATGGTTGACATGGGAAGGGTTTGATTTCACCTCCTCAGAACGGCCTGGCATCTGTTGGCAATGTTTTCTGTGTCATAATGCTTGTTCTGCATTAGCTGCTGAGCAAATGAAGCCATCTCATCAATTTTCTCCATCTGAGCTTCCAGGGCTTTTTCAAACTGTGTGTGTTTCCGTTGCAGGCTCTCCACACTAGACACTGAGTCCTGGATAGGATTCAACAAAAAGAAGCTGCTTTTAGTCAGGGTTTATCCATGCACTGCACTCATAATCCAGAAGCTAAATGACATTTATCCCACATTTGCAAGTTGTCAAGAAAATTTCTTGGTCTTCGAAATTTACTGGAATTTAGTCTGAGACTCAGGGCCTAAGTAATGTTCTATGCACAGTCTGAGGCCATTACTTCAGGGTCAAAACTGGAGTTACTGCTGGATGCTTAGCTTCTCCTGTGTATTATTGTGCTGCATAGAACATACAACTTCTCAGAAGTTAAAGCATCAGCTCCTAATGCTAAATCAATTTTAAGACAGATGCTATTTGGAAGCAAATGTGGGATGCCAAACTGAGATCTGAGTTAAGTGAACAAATATGCCATAGAAAGAGATTAAAATTAGAGCCTTGGTTTCAACCCATGGAATTTGGAAGAGCTCAGATCCAGATTTGAATTTGAGGACTGGAGTTTGACATTATAGTTAATCTGGAGAGAAACACAACTTGACTTCTTGTAACGTTCGTGAATCCCAAGCTTAATGACTCAGAGTTCTCTTTTCAGCACCCCTCTGCACTTTTAATTTTAGAATCTGTGGTGTCAAAATGTTGTTAGCGCAGTAAACTTTGCTTTCCCACTATTCTAAAGGAAGCAATAAAGCTCACATCAAATGGGTCAGAAAAAGTTATAAACTTCTGGGTACTTGCATGTGTCACTGGAAGGTAAAGTGCAAGAATAGAGCATTTTCTGTATATTGCTGAGCTAAATAGGACTGTAAAATGGTTGGTTCCTTTTAAGTATCATATACTTCAGTGCAGGGACTGTAAACACATACCTGCTGGCTGAAAATATCAGAGACAGACACCAGCCACTAACATTGTATGTTTTTAATACTA
>JAVHNF010055208.1:0-11210 GCA_034783455.1 Micropsitta finschii
ATCATAGAATAGTTAGGGTTGGAAAGGACCTTAAGATCATCTAGTTCCAACCCCCCTGCCAAGGGCAGGGACACCTCTCACTAAAAGATGACCTATAACAATAAAAGCTATGAATGTTATACCCACAAATCTGTACAAACAAGAAATAACTAGGTGCAGAATGATGGAAAGAAAAATTCTGCATAAGCTTCATGAAGTGACCTCCCAGTCACTGGCAGATCAAAGCATCATTAAAGAAAATAAAGGGAAGACTGGCAGGAATCTCAAGTGATCATCTGCCCATCTCCCAGGCCTAGGCAAAGTCTTATATATGTGACAGCAGATCTACTGTTTGTAACTGCTGAGCATTAACACATCCTTAATGTTAGAAAGCAGTCTCCAACATCTAAGCTCCAATTTGACTGTGTTAATGAACTAATGGAGACAACTAATTGAGACATCAGCTATCAATGGATTCAATTTTCCAAGACACAAGTATTTACATAGAACTCTCTTAAAAGGTACTGCAGATTTCTGCCATCTTTTCCAGTTTCCTCTCCATACTGTTTTCCTTCAGTATGTTTCTTCTTGCTTTGTTCTCAGTAAAGAACTCATTTGTCCAAGATGATGTGTTACTGCACTTTCTATCTGTCTGGTTTGTGTTAGGTTGATTCCTACTTCTGGGGTTACCATTTCTTTGAAGAACTACCGGGTCTCCATAACTTTTTTTTCTACTTAGGGCTTATTTCCATGTGATCTCTTTCTATGAATTCTAAATTTAAGTGAACCTTGAGCTTTACTGTTTGGAAGTTTTTTATTAACTCTTGACTTTAACAAGTGTTCTGTTCAAGACACTCAGACTTACTGCAAGGGCACAGAATTAGACAAGGCTTCCTTAGTTATAAATTTTGATACACTTCCAGAATTCTCTACATGAACCTCTGGAGGAGTTCTTCCCTTCAGGTGAAAACCCTAAAAAACCTAGGTCTTGAAAAAAGCCAGAAATATTTCATCATTCAAGACAGCCCGTAGAAGATTTCTGCATTTTCTTGTGGATTACAATCCTGACTCCCTCCCCCAGCTCCCAGTGCCCACTGGGATTACGGAGAGAAGTAGAAACTGCACTCGAAGGAAACACTAAGCATGTAAAGATTTTTCTCTTATTTAAGTCAACACATTTACTTCTGATGCAGAACTGCTCCGCGAAGAGTATCATCAGTTGTGTAAGGGTTGCAAACAGCAGCATTCCTCCTAGATAATGCTCAAAAAGAATTTTTATGCAAAACATGTAAGCCATAAGATTATTTTATCCTCATGCACATTCCAATTCGCACATAAATTGTGCCACAGTTATCACAGTGGGGAGGAAAAGCCATGTTTTCACATAATGTAAAGTCCTGAAGTCAAACACAACACACTTGCATTCACTGTCAGAAACACTCCTTAGCAATCTCAGCACAGTGCGAACCAGGCCATGCCTGGACAAGCACTCGATGCAGAAGTCTATCTGAATGATCTTTCTAAAAATTAATATTTGGCTTGCAATAGATGAAGCGATTATGTAACTGAAACAAAACTGACATATACCTTCAAGATTCATTGTGTTTGGCACTGCCACATAAGTTTTGAGTACTTCTAGCTTTCTTGTTCAAGACTTGACAGCATGTGAACACCGAGATTAAAACTCAGGCAGCGAACTTAATCAGCTTCTGACTAATGTGACCGAACAAATAGTGAAATTACTGAATTCCATTTTCATAAGATTCTGGTCTTTTATTGCTGGAAAAATCTAAATTTCATTGAGTTTGTAAAGGCTAACTCTTCTTAGTAGCGATTTTTGTTTCAGTTTTATATCAAAGAGGAAGATAAATTCTCTACAGTCTCATGGAAATGCAGTGCAAAGAGTTTTGAATGCTGCCAGATCACTGTCTCTGAGTAAGCCTTCAGAGAAATTGCTTTAACAAATAGTCCTGTAACAGTTCAACGAACCTCAGCAGCAGCTTTGATGAAAAGCAAACTGCATCCAACAACCACTGAAAGTGACAGCGTTTTGCTTTTCATACTATTTACAGGAGATATTTGCCCTACCTACATGTTGAACTACCTGGCATTTGTGTTTTAGAGGCAAAACAAACACCTCTGCCTCCCCTTTTGCACATTTTTATAACCCTACAATATTATTTGAGTGTTCTGTATGTTTAACTAGCAACAGATAGTTCAGCATCTCAGTCATACACTCAATTTGCTTAAGTATTAAAGGAAGACTACAGGCAGCCCTGATCCACAAGTCATAAAAGCAAAGCCCAAGACAAAGGCAAGAGATCGAACATCACTGAATTGTTATGGCAGAACTGAAATTTTTGAGCAATGTCGTACTCCGACAGTACTGTCTCTCCCTGGCGTAACTGCACCAATTGCTGCTGCAGGTCCCAGTCACTGTACAAAACTGCTGGAAAATCACGCTAAAGATCTCAGAATATCTCCTGCCTCACAAGTTTTGAGAAGAAAACTCCCTATGCCCTATGCAAAACCAACCCTCCATTGGTTTTTTCCTCCTTTTCTTTTCTTTTCTTTTTTTTCCAAGTGGAAGGGAAGGCAGTGTTGTGTGAATGCTCCATCCCTGGCACTGTTCAAAGTCAGGTTGGATGGAGTCTTGTGTGACATCGTTTAGTGTGAGGTGTCCCTGCCCCTGGCAGCAGGTTGGAACTAGGCGATCCTAAGGCCCTTTCCAACCCTAACTATTCTATGATTCTATGACTTTATACACTACAGCCAGCCCCTACCCTCACGACCAGGGTTATAATAATTTTGGACTGAGAAAACACTTAACTTTCTCTTTTGGAATAGCCCTCTTTTCCTAATGCTTCAAGAGTTCTGCGACACACTAGGGCTGCACAGGTAGTTTGATGATGGCAATCTCCTACTTCCCACACAGATGCAGCTTACAGGTTTAAGCACTTGCATGAATACATGTGCAAGGACTGCTTTTCAGAGCAGAAAACAATCTTCACTGTTACCAACTGCGATCCAAATCTAGATTCAATTGTCTGAAACCCTTTACAGATAAAGGTGACAGTAAGAGCTCTAGAAGGTCTCGCTCATTTCCCTGTCCTAGGTTTCCTGTAAAGTCATGATTTTAAAGGGAAATAATATGCTGGAAAAGACAGACTAAGAAACAACCCCACACCCATCTCAGTTCCACACAGTTTGCAATGAGAAAGTATACCTAGACAGCTTACCAACTAAGGCAGACTAACACAGCTGATCACATGCAATATGGCTTGGTTGGAGGGCTGCTCTTGAAAAACAAGCAATGTTTCCAGAAGAAAACAGTATAAAATTTATCACAACTTATATACTTATACTGCAAACTGCCAGGAAGCTGCTGGCGTTGAAGAAAAAGCAACGAAGTAATATATAAATATGTAGATAAGTATCAAGTCTCAGTATCTACAATGCTATTGGTGCTTGGACGTTAGCTTTGCTTCAGATTTGCTTTGTGATTTTAGGCAAGTCACATAGATGTCTCTGTAGATACATTTAGATGCAGATATTTTCTCTCAAAGCACTTTAATCTCCAGGGATGAAAAATTATATGAAATGTAAATGTTGATATTTACACCTTACTGCCTTCTAGTGACAGTTAAAATGTGCATTCCATATTTATCATCTGATAGAACCGATTCAAAAGCAGTCCTCATACATGCTTTGCCAATGTGTGAACGTTCAGCACAACTCATTGGATGTTACCTGGCTGTGAAGTACGACCAAAAACAAATACAACAAAAAAAATCCCACAGTAAACAAACCAAAACCACCAAACAACCCCCAAAATCTTATTTCCAGAAACATTCCATGAATATTATTCTGTTGTATGTAAGGACCGGTGGAGTCTGGAAGCCCCTCCAGACAGGACAGAACTGTATATGGTACTTCATTTACCAATGGAACAAGTGTCTAACCTGACAAGTCGTGTGAATGGTACACAGGAGAGTGCCCTATGTGTGAGAAATACCCAATTTTTATCTTCTGGCTGCAATCTACTGCTGTGGCTTACAAAGCCACAAACTAACAAAGAAGAAAACAACCAAAAGATAATGCAATGAAAACTAAACCACACTCCTCAGATCAAATGTACAGTCTTTCTTCTCAGTAGTAAGAGAGTATTTGCCCAGAAATGTAAGTCATACTAGAGACATGTTGGAGGCTTTTTGCCTCTTCTGAAGTGCCTGTATTTACATAAAGAAAAAAGATGCAGTTATGCCATGAAGCAGGTAAGTATGTGGTCCTGTTCCATCCTTATTGATGCTTATGTTACTTTAAAGCAATCATATTCAAATGTATTTTGAGTTTTTCTTATAACAGTTAAACTCCATGCTCTTAAGCAGATGCTCCCACAAGTACATAACATAACATCTACTGGAATTTGAGGCCCTATGCCCCACTGCTTTTTAGAACATATGTAAAGGTAACAGCCTCTTTCTCGCCCTGAGCAGACACACAGTGCCCAGTGGGTGAAGAACGCACCCTGGACACAGGGGACCCAGTTCTGCAACTTTCTGTGCCTGAGGAAAATGCAAACCCACACCTGCTCCTGGCCAAAAAGGCCAACCCCGCCACTGTCCTGCCACTGTACTGAACACCAACTGTACATTGGTTCTCACACTGTTGATTGCTGCATAGGGTGATGTGTAGTCACAGGAACTGACATCTTAGTGGAAACAGCACTGAGAACATTTCAAACACATTCCTCCTTTCTCATACATATGCAAAATATCATGCCAAGGCACCACTAGTGACTTACCCCTGAATTTCTGCATACCCTGAAAGCACTTGTGTGTACATCTCTCATGCTTTGAAGGCACTTGGTTTCATTCCCAAAATTTGCCAGAAGAATGTCAAAATATCCGCCCCTTTTGCCATAACCTGTAACAGCACCTTCAATTAAGAGCAGGTGGACTGATTTTTACTGGGTCCCACTTGGATATAATCTCTTACCTGTAACTCTGTACCAGCAGCAAAAAAATCTAGCATCTTAAGAAATATTTTAGAATTATCAAACTATCATAGTTATTCCTCCTACAGCAGTTTAATACACTGCCACCACTAAGATTAGTTTCATCTATGAGGTGGCAGTTGCCTTGCCAGGACATTGGCAGAAAGGAACAGGAGCCTTGGCCACTTCACCATCCAGACCCTGAGCTTCTCTCATCTGCCAACAATGTGACTAAAATCTGTTGCAAGCTGCCTGTTCTCATCTTTTCTGCAGGCAAGGACAAGCAATGGAATCTTGCATCTGTTAGAGCAGCATGTATGTATGTGCAAACTTGTATTTAAAACAGGTTTAATTTTCTTTGAAACTTCCCAAAAGGGGAGTAGTGCTTTCGGTACGTGACACTTTACATGCAGATTATGTGTAAAACAGACTTTAAAAATCAAAGAAATATCTAAAATGTTGTCACATGTAAAAACATGCAGTATGCCAAAATAATTTTATTACATCTCAAGGTAGCAACAAGCAAAGTCATCGTGTGACACACTTATATTAAATCTGGAAGGCTATTAACAAGTGTTGAAGTAGTATTCCACATTGAACTCAGTACTGTTTACCAAGGTTAACGAGGCATTGGATGTAAACATGTTTACTTATAACAGCCCGTGATCAAGAACAGTCCATAAGTCTGAGAAGGTTTCACTCTGTGTAACTGTAGATTCAATGTGTTTCCACTGCCCCATTCCAGCTTTAACACTTAGATCTTGAACAATCCTCCTAACCCCCAAAATTTATAACCAACTCTCATGAGGCTCAAAGGCTCCATACTCTTCTACACACATCAAAGTTCCTGATTTACTGCTCTGGCTACAACAACAGAACACTGGCTGTAAGTAAAAGAAGTACAGGTGTTTCCTTCATGCTTATTTTTCTCCCTTTATTACTCCTCCTCAACGAACCTTATATTACCCAAGTTAACAAAGCAAATAAGGGTTACTTTTTACATGAAGGTCATAGAAACAAAATGGTACAATTCAATGGAAAAATCATGCATGTATCTGAAAATATTCCCATAATAGTAAGCAATACCTACAGTTGTTAGAAGCAGGATTAACAAGGAAAAGAATACCTATTCCCAGGTTTACTAGATTATGTCACTGTTTTTTAACAGCACAGTTCCTGCAGTCCTACCAACAGTATGCAGCATGTTTTCACATTTTGCTTTTTTCAGTTTTGTTTTCAGCTGAAATACATTCACACCTGTTGCTTCACCAAATGTTGGAAGAGGGAATCGGGAACAGAAGCCATGAAAACAACTGAAACAACAGGACAGCAGGCTGAACAACAAGGAAGAGAACATTCTGTAGAAGGGACCGCTGATCTTGTAAGTCAAACCAAGTATCCCTCCAGCATCAGAAAGAGTTTATGAGAAGAGGGCAGCTTGAGGCAGGAGAGGCACACTTTCCATTCAAACAAACAAACTCTGCCTTTTAGTTAAAGCATTTTAACAGCCTTTCGGGTTTTTAAAAGATAAAACTTATTAAAAAGAATATAAAAAAATCAAGTAGATGGTATCCTTTAAACGCTGGAGCCAAAAGGTCCTAACAAATGCACTGGAAAGAAAAAATTTTAATAAGGTTTCTGTCTGATTCTGTAAGTTGTGTGAGAAAGAGGTTCTCTTTCCTCAACCATGCAGCTATATAGTTCAAGTCATGTTATCACTTTTAAAGCAAGAATTAAAACCACAAAATTACATTAGGGGAAAAACATAGATGAGGATCACAGAGAAGAGTATTTCCATGTCTATTCAAAAGGGTTTGTTTATTAAGATTCAAGAGCATTGTATGGTCTATGGAGTCAAGAAAAAAAACGAGAATAACCTGAGTTTTGATACAGCATCTCAGTATCTACCTCACAAGCAGAAAAACGTTACAAAGATATCAACAGTTTGCCAGTGGCTTTTAGATCTACAATCAACAAACATATATCATCCAGAAAATGACACAGCCATGCACAGAAACAGATCAAGTTTGATTTCAGGTTACTTATGCAACACCAAGCCTCTAAATTATTATCTTCTTCCGTTAAAGGGAAGTTAATGGTTGCCCAAACTTCTGGTTTCTTGATACATCGTGTTAAGTATTTTCTTCTTCCAACTTGAGCAAATAAGATAAAATATTACGGTTTTGTAAGGGCACAAAGCACACAAGCACTTAATGAATCAGAGTAGTGGTAAATACTGCAGGAACTATGTAGGAAAAGTACACTGACTTTTTTATTTATTAAAGCTGACCACAAGCTATGCCAGGAGTTGTTTCTCCCTATTTTTCCAAGGTCTTTATAGGAAGAAATTTGAGACATTTCTCTCTTCTCATCACCAAGACCTAGGTTGTTGTAAAAAGTGTCCAACTGATACCAAGCTAAATTAACATCAGAAACTTCAACCGTTAGGGTTCAGCCAGCCAACAAACTAAAATCTCCAATCTGTATGCCTATGAAAACTGTTACTAATACTGTGTGTAAAATTCAGACTAACCAAAATATGTTCTCTTCAAATGGAGACTTGCAATCGAACATGCTGACGCAGCTGGATTAGCATCTCTTTTCTTGCATTCCCATCAAGAAATCCCAAATATTACCTTTAGGTCGCTAACCACTACCTCTAACTGCTCTTAATAAGGTCACGTAAAAGAAAAATTGTCATTCATAACCATACTTCAACTTCTCAAAAGAAACACAAAACACTACTACCAAAACACTTAAGGCAAAACACAACAAATAAGGTAGAAAAACTACTCTGTCTTAGCAACTGTATCATTATTTTGAGCTCTATGGAGGAGAAGTTGAAAGCATAAATCAAGTCTCGGCACCTTGTGAACATTTTGAAAGCTTCAGCTGATTGTAAGCAAGAATGCAACAAGAGCTACTTTCAAAATGTTTTATTAGACCCATACAAACAAGCAAACAATCCAAGGTCTCAAAGATGCTTTCTTTTCAACCACGTCACCAAAAATAGCTAGCCCACTGCCAAGAAGCTTTCCCAGTATTGACAACTATCAAACTCAGACTGCTCTTTTTAAACAATATTGGCTTTAAAAAATACCATTATACTTGATTTCCCTTGACATACCTACCACCCTCTGCATAGTTAATGCACTATTTCTACCCATTTTCATGCTCCTTCCTGCAAATACTTTAGCAGAACAAGCTAAAAATTCCTATTTGGCTACTTACCTTGTCCAGCAAAACACTTACTGGCTGGTTGTTTTCACATATAGGAATAATACAATTACCAATCATACATTGACAGTTGAGCACCCCATCATATTTTATACTGAATCATGTTTCAAATAAGAAGCAGTATACATAAAATTTTAACATAGGTTCCCAGCCATCTGTTGTTTTCAGGAGTCTGTAATAATGGAGAAAGTTATTCCTAGTGTTCAGAAACAACTTCCTGCTAGAAATCACCTTTTATTTCCTATGAATTTGACAGCACCCTCCAGTTTGAGAACACTTCCTAACTTGGTTCAGATTATAATCTGCCCCAATGAGAAGAAAACAGATTGATGAACATAGTAAAGATGGAATAAGAAACCAATAATGAATACCAGGAGGTTGTAACATTTCCCATCAGCATCACCTGAAGATGAAAAGAACATCTGCCCACAGTTTAAGAGAAAAGCCTGAAGAAAACAGCAAAGAACATACAAGATGTACAATGATTTTCAGTTGATCAGAAGGTCTTGAGCAGTCTTCTTTAACACTACAACTTGAACTTAACATGGGAAAAATCATAGAATCATGGAATAATTAGGGTTGGAAAGGAACTTAAGATCATAGAGTTGACAAACTGTTTACCATTTCTTATTTAAAAATGCTAAAAAAAAGTCTGGAAAACTTCTTAGTAATAAATACTTATGGTGAACCATAAATATTTTTACACATAAGTACCAATCACTACGTAATCAGGACTGCAGAGAGAACAGACTTTAAGTAGAAATGGAGAATTCCAAGCCAATCTTGACTCACAAGAAAGGAGTTATGCTCAGAGGAGAAATGCATTCCTCTCCCCGTCTACTCTTCCCCAGGCCTGCAAAAATTCCATGTTAGATGTCAGAAGAGATGTAGCACTACAAAACACAGTAAGAACACCAGTCTATGTTTTAGAGTTGTGTACATTGTTCCTCTTTCCAAATACCTATGCCAGCTCATATATTTTGGGATCCCTGACTATAATGAAAAGGCTATCTGTCTTTGTATTGCAGTTAGCTGGTCAGTCCCATAAGCTTCCTCAGCAAGGACAGAGCATTCTAATGGGTTAGAGCCTGCTCCTAGTATCACAGGGATTCTAAATAATAAATCATTGCAGACATTATAATACTAAGCAGTTATACTGATCAGACATTAGATTTAGGAAGGAGTAGGGGAAGAGACCAAGGCGAAAACCAGAGACCAAAGACTGTTGTGTGTGTGATATGGAAACCCAGGGAGATGGTTTTATAAACATTCTAATTAAGAACAGCTATTTTAATGCAACAATGCTGAAAAAAACACATGTATTTCTTTTAATCTAACATGAACAGGCATTCCCACAAAAGCTCTTTGCTTATCAGATCCCTGCTATCAGATACCCAGAAATGACAATTGAAAATGGGCAAGTTTTAACATTAATTCTCCTACTGGCACCATGTCATGCTAAAACCAAGGAAAAAGAGGAGAAGAGCAGGGGAAGCACACTTAGCACAATCATTCAGCCATCTTGTTTGGCCTTTTACCAATAGATACCAGTGTTTAGCCTACAGAAAGTCAGATGGCTGTTTTCAAGTCAGATACAGGGCGATATACTGAAACCACAGATGCAATTGTACATGTGTGAAACAAAAAGAAGCATAAGGAAAACTGTATTTAAACAACTTATATAAACAGCAATTTTAACCAGGTATATAGGAATGACTTCAATCAAGCTCTTCCCAAACTAAAGATATCTTGATACCAGAACTACCTCACTTCCCTGTCTCTTGTGCTCTTCAGTCAATGTAAGATTTTAAACTTATTTTAAGGTCTTACAGACACTTCTGATTTCACATTTGTATTCTGTTTCTTTCTGACTCCATCTTATCCCAGACCCTATACAAGATTTGTCACAGGGCTACAATGGAACAGGACCAAAAACCTAATAGACTAGATGCAACTTAACATAACTAAACACACAGAGCAACAAAACTAATAGGCGTAAAATTAACCTTTACAAAAGAGCAACCTGCATGCAAGCAACATTATTGATCAGTGAATATCTAAATTCACACCACCTTCTAGAATATTAATACTACTATACTTGAGGCTTTTTCCTTAAGATGCTTCCTTAACAAGCAATCTGTTACAGGTTTATAAAATAATAAGAGAGCACCAGAATCCATGGTCAGATGCTCCACTTCCTAAAAAGCTAAAATAAAACCTGGGTCAATCTCACTTATTTCTATTACACTGTCATTCAAAAGCAAAAGATGTGACCTATGACAATAATATTTCCCTCTTCTCTGTACTGAGTAAAACAACCAGTGAAGACCAAAAGGAATATGCAAGGGATTTGTGGAACATAAGTGGAAAAATAATGGGGATAGAAAAACACCAGGCAAAACTGCGTCAGAATGACATCTTGCATCTTAGTAGGAAAGCATGAAAGAATCAGAGATAAATCAGTCAATGGCAAATGACAGAACAAAACCATAAATATATTAAGTACAGATGGCAATGGAAAACTGTATTTGGAGGATGCAGTAGAATGGAACATCATGAGGTTACTTCATTACATGGGATTAGTCTGGATTGACATCTGTTAAGATTTTAAAAAGATTTAACTAAAAATCAACAAAACTTAGTGTATTTACCCACTGAATAAACCCAAGAGTACCACATCACATATGTGGCCTAAAGACTCACGTGGAATCATGGACCCTAGGGTTTTCTTTTGCTTTTCACCCCAGGTTTGAAAAAAAATGGGGCCAACAGCTTGCATCACTTCTTACAGAGGGTCAGACTCAAATGTAATTCTCTGCTAAGAAACATAAGAATCATCAGATCAATGGTTTGGATTGGAAGGGACCTTAAAGACCATCCAGTTCCAACCCCACTTGTCACAGGCAGGGACACCTCCAAGTACAGAATCACAGAATCCCAAGGGTTGGAAGGGACCTCAAAAGATCATCTAGTCCAACCTCCCTGCAAGAGCAGGGTA